>JAOTOK010044630.1:0-19383 GCA_025770025.1 Virgularia gustaviana
CAGACAGACAGACAGACAGACAGACAGACAGACAGACAGACAGACAGACAGACAGACAGACAGACAGACAGACAGACCCTTCCACCCCAGAGACAATTATATGTTTTCCCATTGCAAATTCCCATCCCTCAACTAAGGGTTGCTTGTCAGATCCCCCGCCCTCTGGGGGATGGTGGAAACAAATGATAGGTGCATTTAAGCAAGATCGAGAGACAGAGATATATTGCAATACACTACTGGTATACCAGTACAGTATCTATATACATATGCTTACAAGTTGTGCAAAGGTGTTCACTTTGATTCGTCTAAATATTTCATCCTTTCTGTATCTGTGATCTGAAAATATGGTTTTAGGAACAGCATTATTATTAAAAAAATTGAAGCCACATTAAAGTTGTGGGTGTCGAGTTTACAAAATGAAGCCAGGTGCCAAAATTAATATTGTTTACAATTTAACAGTATATTACTATTAAATACAGTTATAGATACATACTTTTTTTGATCTCCTCTAATTTTTCCATGTACTTAGTGACACTAGAGCCTGGTAAAAACAGTTAAGAAAATTTTATTTTTAAGTAAACTATTATAAACTACAGTCTATACTGAGTGACTGACTACAATCTACACAAAATATTAAACTTGGCTTTAAATTCCATATTGTAGTACACTTCAAATAAAGTACAATAAAACTGATTCTATCTTAACATTGTTGCTACGTGCTGCTACACAGTACTTGATTGATAATAAACTGTGAATAATTATTTAGCGCAATCGATGTGACATTATGATTATTAAGTATATCATAGTATAGTACCTGTGTCGACAGTGGCTCTGATGTGCTTATATTTTGGGTTCTCCGGCACTTTCTTGCTGAAAATCTACAAAAATAGTATTGTTTAGTATTCTACTAATCTCTGGGATACTAAATTACGGAGATAAAATGATATTTAGGCTCAATTTACATCATCTTTTTTCTTCGGCGCTCTTCGAGTCATCGACATTTTAAAATTTGCAACAGAATTGTGTTTGCTTGGTTACCAAGCTCTGCCATGGGTAACGGGCGGGAAAAATTTGCATAAATAATAATTTGTAAATATTTGAGTTTTATTACAAATTTTTACTAAGGCTTTATTAAACAATCGCAAATTCCCATGATAATTCCATTGTATTTTATCATGCTTATATAATTTTACATGGCATTAGAAAGTATTACTTTATATTGAGGACATTTAGGCTCGGCAGTATCCTTTTTATTATCGATTTCGCCTGTTGCTTTGACAGCGATATTGTTGTAGAAAAAAATATTTTATTAATATAAGGTTTATCTCAGTAATCGACGCAAACGTAGCAAAAAAATAAAATTACAGTATTTTGATGCGGTATATTGAATATGCCGCCGATCCTACAGCGACAGGTTTCCGACTGGTCTCCGACCACAAATTGCAACAGTCTTTGTTGCTAGATCGAGCCTGGACAAAGGAAAACCCTCGGCGCAAAAGCATGGGTTTCCTCTATGGTATATTCAAACGACTTTTTTTGGTCGGTTTAGCAGTTTTTATTGGTATATATTTGAACTATCCTCCGCCTGCGGTGTCAAACGATTTGAGACTTTGGGTGCAAAGTGGACAATTTTTCTTAACCGGAGTTGAAGGGACAGGCGCTCGGGTATTTTATAAAGGTTCGGAAAAACAGTGTTTTAATTGCCGTCACTAACTTTAAGAATCATAATAAGAGTTCACGTACATCGTCATGTACAAATTACTAGGAATTTATAATATTGTACAATATATTTAGGTTTAGGATTAGTTTTAAATTATTATAATTTAAATTTTAAAACAGTAAAATTAATTATATAAAATTTGTATAAGGTGTAAATATGTATAAAATTAAAATTATATAAAATATAGTTTTTTATCAGTTATTTTAATTATTAATTTTTCACTCCGTGATCCATATATAGATGCTACAGGCTATGGAAGTAAGGAGAAAGTTCTACTGTGTATTCATGGTTTTCCAACAAGCAGTTATGATTGGAACAAGGTTGTTATTTCTTGCATTTTAGATGGACAGTTGGGACAGACAGACTGAGGGACGGGGCAGACAGAGATGGGACAGACAGAAAGATGGAACAGGCAGAGAGACAGGACAGATAGAGAGATGGAACAGGCAGAGAGACGGGGCAGGTAGAGAGATGAAATGGGAAGAGAGACAGGACAGATAGAGAGATGGAACAGGCAGAGAGACGGGGCAGGTAGAGAGATGAAACGGGAAGAGAGATGGGACAGAAGGAGAGACAGGACAGAAAGAGAGAGAGGACAAACAGAGAGACGGGACAGACAGACAATGACAGATAGACCCCAGTACCATTTCCATTTGTTTTATAGATCTGGGAGCCCCTTCGTACAAAGTTTGGGCGTGTCATCACAGCCGACATGTTGGGATTTGGATTTAGTGATAAACCTGTAAATATTTCCATATCAACCACACTTAGAAAATTCAAAAATCCCATTTCATAGGACTTGTCCAATAATGCAGTAGTTTATTCTGGAATTTTCGGAATTATTTACTTCAATAGACAAATGTCAACTACACCGTACCCCTTCAGGCTAAGATGTTTGAAGATCTTCTGAAGTCTCTTGGTATCAAAGAAGTGAACATCTTGGCACATGACTTAGGTGACACTGTTGCATTAGAACTTTTAGCTAGGTGAGTTGAACCATTTTGGTCGACCATAATTAAATCTTTCTGTTCTGTTGTTTAGCCCAGTGAGAGTTCAATTGTTCATAATCTTTTATATTATTACAGATACGAAGAGAGAAAAAAGAGTAAACTAACACATGAAGGCATCACTGTTGTGAGCATTTGTTTAACCAATGGAGGTAAACTTTGAAAAAATGGTGACAAAATACCAAAATAATTTCAGTAAACATTAAATACATTATATATATTTTATTACCAGGTCTTTTCCCAGAAACCAATTTCCCAAGGCCAATACAGAAGGTATCAGTGGTCTACCATAATTTATTGTATTGCTCTCTTTTGGTAACAAATTTTATTTTATTCTTGCACCAAATGAAAATTTGTATCTTATTTAGTTGCTTTTGTTACCTTGGCCAATTCCCTCTGTTGCTACAAGGGTGATGAATCGATATGTGTTTGCCAAAGGGTAATTTGAATATAATTTGTATTTCATTACATTTTAACAACTTATTCAACATTTTGTCTGTTGACTGTTTTTAGGTTTTCTGATGTGTTTGGCCCCAATACAAAGCCAACTCAAAGAGAATTATATGACCATTTTATAGGAATCAGATATAAGGATGGCAACTTGTTACTCCCAAAGTGAGTGCAGGCACTATTATTCAGTGTTGCACTATCACATGCAGGCCCTTCTTTAACAACAATCCATTACATTGCTATTACTATAATTTTCTCAGTAGCAAGAAAGTCAATACACATTTTAAAGAATATGAAAACATATATGTTTCAGCATCAGTGCAGAGTCAGTAGCTAGCAATAATATGATACAATAAAATATTACTAACTATTTACTCTACACTGAAGATGGCATCCTGGTAATGCTGTATACATTAAATAAATTTTTCATATTCTATAAATGTCTATTACTGGTACTATATAACAGGAAGTAATGATTATTAATTTTTTGAATGCTAGTGAAACAAGATCATACTAATAAATTTTCATATTTAGTATATTAGGTTACATAGATGAGCGAAAAAATTTAAGAGAAAGATGGGTTGGTGCTTTGCAAACCACAACCATACCAGGTATAAGTAATTTCAGTTTTAAATTGTTGGGAGTTGGTCAGACTTGTATAGATAATGTACTTCAAAATAATTAATTCAAATAAATTTTCTTGTTCAGTTCATTTTATCTATGGCCCAGCTGATCCTGTTAATCCACCACAAATTGTAGACAGATACAAGTATGTTTTAATATATGTTGCAGCACACCATTTTGATTGCTATTTGGTAAAATTGGTTTGATTATGTGGATTTTGTTCTGTTTTCTAGGGAGCTTGTACCACACCCAAGTGTAACAGTTCTTCAAAACGATATTGGTCATTACCCACAACTGGAAGACCCAGTACAATTTATGAATGGATATACAACATTTCTGCATTCATTTTGAAAAACATTTGCTCTCAAGACAGAACTGTCAACCTTGGTCAATCATACCAATAGTGTTCAAGACAAGATGAACTAGCAACATTGGTCAATCATGATATCAATATAATTGTCCAAGACATAATGAACCGTCAACCTTGATCAATCATGATATCAATATTGTTCAGGACATGATGAATTATCAACATTGATCAATCACAATATCAATATTGTTCAAGAAATGATGAACTACAAACCACTGTGACAGTTTGTCCTTCAGGTAGAACTGTGACAGTCCCCGGAGTATGAGACTGAAATGTATGCAGACTTGCAGTACATATGTTTGACATGAATAATTATCAACTCATAGAAATCTTTCCAGTTACTTTTTAATATAGCTAACTGCTTTAATTATAACTCTCCTAACCATAAGAATGTCTTATTTACCAATGAATGGTTAAAATAATGTTATCTTCAAAAAATTGAAGGCTATTTATTAATACCATCTTTGAATTACTAAATTTTCACCATATACACTATTAAGAATTGCCAACAGAGTTCAGAAATAGAAATAGCCAAGGTATGACATAGCCTGGTTGCAAAGTAATTAACTACCTTAATATATTATATATACCCTAAATTAACCATGTCAGCACTCGGCTAAACAATTATTTCTGAACAAACAGTTTGGTTTATTCTTTGTATAGTATATGTGATGAGTATAACTTTATTTACCTAACTATATACATGATTGTTCGCAAATGCATATTTTGACTAGAAAAGCATCTAAGCAAACATGGTAATATAGTCATAGCCAAGGTACTTTATCATATCTAACTTTGTATATTGTTTGTGACGTTTCACTAATTAATAATGATATGAATGCAACATACTAATTTTTAAGTATGGACATATACATGTCTTAAATAACATCATTTTTCCAGAAAAGGCAATGCATATATTATATGTCCTGTTTTCTGGGCAAAATGAAATATTTAATGAACCAACAAAATATCTTATTGCTTCAATAATAATGCCCACATTATATTATCTTAGTAGTGTATGATAACTATAACTTAATTTCTACAGTGTGAAAACTCTGTATCATCTTGTGTAACAGCAAATTAATATAAACCAACAACTATAATTACATTTCTGTTGCAAAACATGATGTATAAAATATTCTCTGAAATATATTAACAAGTACATAGTACAACTGTGAGTCTGATCTGTACCTTATTCACCACGATATAGGTAAAATAGATCTTTTTAAAGAAGTCTTTCTTTTTCCTGTTAGCTTGTACATGTTGCCTGTATTTCTTTGTTTGTTCTTGTTGAAATATCTTGTTTTAGTTTAATGAGAGCAGCGACGGAATTCGGGGTGTTTACCTTGTAACCAAACAATGATGTAGTTGTGCCACTAATAAATACAAGAACAATATATTTTATGTTAGTCAAACAGAGCAAAAAGATAAACGGTAGACTGGTAGTGGTGTTGAGCAAGACTCAAAAAGTGGTGTAAGTTATCTACTGGTCCAGTGACCAAATCAAAACTTACCAATTGATAAAATCTGCAACCAACTGTCTTTCTGGTCCTAGTTCATCAAATGACTTGATGCCAATACATGTCAGCAAATCCTTCTTTCTTTGGTCTTGGAGTGACTTGAAGTCTGGCAAATAATGTCAAAAACGGCATATTGAGTAATGTGAGATAGGGAGGTGCCAAATATCAATCTTCCTCAAACTTACTTGGTTTGGGGTTGCATTCTGCATAAATTCGAGCACATCTTAAGGCAACAGAGGTAGGTTGCTCTTTCTCATGACCTTCAATAATGGCAACTTTCTCGACAATCTCAGGTGCTGAACATGCAACAATATGCTGACCACGAACCTGGCAATAGATTAATAATTCATTCAGCACTATATGTATTGTTACAAGTGAGACAATTTTACTAAACTTTACTTTAGGTCATTTCTACATGGAAAATAATAATGTACTTTATAAAAAATAAATATTAATGTAACATACCACAAGTGAGCTCTCTATGTAGTCATCAATTAACAGTTGGCTCTGCAGCTTCAATTGTTTCACTTCAGTTGTGATGCCTTTCTCAGACATGGCTTCGTTGATCTCCTTCTTCCTCATATCCCAACCAGTGGCACGGGTAAGGATTACCCTTGCAACATCAAATGCCTTACGGAGTTGAAAACGAGCACCCTTGTTGTCAAGATGGGCAACACCCTTGTAAATGAAATCCTGGGCAAGTTGACTAAGCATTGGATCCTTAACTCCTGTAAGGAAACATAAAATAAAGCTAAGTATCATGTCCCAGTACAAAGAATTTTTGACTCCACCAATGTTGGGTGGGTATATACTATATGATAGATAATATGAGCGCCATAACATGCCCCATTGCATTTTTTCATTTGTTTATCAAGAGAGACTGGACATGTCAATTGTACAATTAAAGTCTAAAAGCAAATTATTAAAACATACCATTCAAAATACCAGGCCAGGAACTCTTCTTGTTCAACAACTCTTTCTGAAGCTTGCACTTTCGTTCATATCTCATCATCAACTCTTGACCAGATTTTTCTTCAAAATCATATGGACCAGGTTCAAGATAAAGCAACCCATGTTTGCTGTAGTGTGCAATATCATCCTTGAAGTTCTCTCTGATAGATTTCATCTTCTTCCTTGCATCAACAGTCGAGGTGTGGGTACACTTCAGTGTGAATGGAGCCAATCTACAAAAAAACCATTGAAAAGATACATGTTAAATATACCTAGGACATCATAAAAGGTAAGCAGTATAATAAGTTCCTGGAAAAGTACTATTATTCTTTGAGTACTTAATAACAGTTTCCCAAAAGCATTGTCACAGCCATCTTTTTTGTTCAGTTTTAGTTAAATGTATCAGAAAGTATCAGGAAATCCTTCCATCTATATCATTTTGGCATAAGTAAAAACAGAGATAATTTATCCATGATTCATGTAAAGTGATTTTCAAACTTCTTAGGCTTTCAAACTTGAAAAAGTCAGCTGTCATTTTCAAGTTTGAATTGTCCAACAAGTTTGAAAATCACTTTACATGAATGGTGAATATACTCATTATGCACTATGATGTTCTAAGTATGATTCTTGCATATCAACAAACCTGAATATTGCACAGATGAATAGCAAGGTAAGAACACACTGCAGATTTAGAAGAACAAATTTTCTTTCTTATATTGTACATACCTGTGATCAACCTTGGCTTGACAACCCTTGCAGCGAAATGAACGAACTTTGACCTCATCAAGGAGGGCTTTGTGACGTGATTCTTGCCTGCTCTTGCAGGCAATCAACCATTTGGCCGCATCTTCAGCAGACTGTTGTAATGCATGAGGATGGGTGGGTGGACTGCTAACATAAGGCATACATCGGGCATCAACACAAGAGACATCTTCATAGGAACTGGCCAAACTATAGAGAGCGGTCACCACTTGGCTTTCACGCTGGACTAATGAGCATTGTTTGTCAGATTCACGCTTGTCTTTCACTTGCCGACGATCATCGAGACGTGATTGTAGGCCTGCCTTTCCACCATACTTAGCACGGGCAATTGTAATAAGGTCGGACACAAGGAACTGATAAGATTCACTATCTATGATTCTAAGATCTTTGTCTGTCAGGCTGAATTGCTCCTAAAATAATGACACCAAACTCTCAATATTATACATGCCAACATTAACCTATTACGGTTGGTGATGTCTGGCCAAAACCAGCCCACGGTGAGAAAGAGTAAACTGCTATGGTCACTAGGGCTTTAGAGGTCAAGGAAGTCTCTTAAACGTACAGAACAGGCTATAGTTTCATAAAACCACATGTTGAACCTTGGTACAATAGTGGCCCTGTTGCATGTGATTGGGTGTGAAATCAAGTTGAAAACATATGACTTAAAAACAAATTCAATGAATCATGATATCCTAATAATTGTTTTTGACCCACTGTTCACAAAAACGTCCAACTTGATAACAACTAATAATAACTACCTACAAGATCTACGGTTCATACACAAATCATTATCTTTTAATCTGTGGAGCTAAGAAAAATGTTTGGACTTTTATACTCGACTATCAACAAGGAATTGTAAGACCAGCCCTGCTTTGAATAGACCTTTTATACCAGTTGACAATTTATAGGCTTAAAAATTAGTGCCTTAAGTTGACAGTCGCTTAGTACTTATGGCTAACAAATATATAATTGATTGTGACCCTACCTTAGCATGACACTTCCGACGATAGAACAAGGAATGACAGGTCTCACATAATGTTACATCAGTGTGCATGTCTACTCTTTGGGAGCCATTTCTGTAGCAGACAACACACCTCCATCGAGAGTAAAGCCAGTTTCGGATAGCTAAGATTCTATGGCGCTGCCACATGCAAAGTTCAACAGCATTATCATAGTTATAGATTGAGTCTTTCTTCCCGGGATTGCTCACACACAGGATCGTTGGGTTACTGGTTAGGTTAAGACGGTTACACAAGGGTTTCCACATTCGCTCGCAATATGTGCGCAATGTTTTACAAGTTGAACCAAAACAGGCTAAAGACGGAGCATCAAGGTAGGACAGAATGTTTGTAAGCATTTCTGGTGGTAAACGACCAATAAAGGGACCCATATCATCAGTTGGGATTGCTGTTGGTAATTCTTTGACCACATATTTTACAGTAGACCGAGTACGATAACGTTGACCATCACCTTTGTTAAGAGTGACTCTTCGGCGCTTTGAAGATGCCATATTAGTAAACCAAATATATATATATATACCAACCAGTTAATTATTAACACCTAAAACAGAGTATGGTACACCAGAATTATTTTTGGCACTAGTGGAGATGTTGAATGGTAACACATAAAGCTGGCTAAGAGGTTGCTGTTGATGGTGCATTATAATTATACATTATTGTCAAGCAGGACTAGTTATTCCAACTAAGGATGTCAATGATATTTTTGACATGCAACTGATGGTATCAACTGAGTCTTTTGGAATTACGTTATGTGAAACTGTGTTGCCTGACATACAGTATGCCATGTTACAAAGAGATAGCTGATAGATACCATCCATCATGCATGCGTTTTGTATTATGAGTGGCACTAAGTTAATGGGTCAAAGAGATCTCGGGCATCTTGTTTTTAACCTAATATATTGGTGTTAGCATAGGACAGAGCACTTTAGTTGCAACCGACAGTACAATTGTCTGGTGTTAGACATTGTAAAATATATTACAAGGCCGTTTACAAGGCCTAATAGCCCATTTTAAAAATGAAGTAAGGTGCTGCTAAAAGCAATGTGATTGGCTTGCGTTAATGACGGGCCAATCACATTGCGTGTAACATCGCGTTTTCCGCAAACTACGTCATTTTTAAAAGGGTCTATTGGTTAACACAATTGACATCTGGACAGGCTATAGAAATATAGCCTCTTAATTTCATGGAGACCAAGTGGCTGGAAAACAATCTTTTAAATAAAATGTAGTTTAAGTTACCATAAAATCTCTTTACTAAATAACTGTTTTAATTAAAGTGATTTTTTTGGGGAAACTACAGTTGTTAAAGTATTGTGACAAAGTAAGATTTTTTTAAAATCTTTGCATTGAACAAAGAGAAAAAGGTTACCTGATGACATTTTTCTTAAACTTTTTTACTTTGAATTTGTTTAATGAAGTTGATAAGCAAAACAGTACAAATATTGACTTGGTTTCATTTAAACTAATGACCCAAAATTGTCCAGTTAATCTGACCAAGAGAACTAACGTCTGTCCACTGACGAAAAACCAAATGTCTTTTTAAAGCCTTTGTGCTTTGCAGGCAAGTGAAACCAAAACTTTGATTCTTTTTGTGGGGGAATTCTGGTGGCGGACCTTGTTAATATTATATTACTATTCATATGCTAATTGCGATGGTATATTAAAATTACTAGGTACTTCCTTAAACAAACCCGGTAAAATAATAATATAAATAAAATTTAAGAAAATTATGTACGATAGAAGTATAAGTCTGAACCGAAACATCGCTAAAATTTTACATTACGAAAAAGAATGTTGTCAACTTTTGATGAAAACATAACTCTTCAACTCTACCAGGCCAAACAAACTTAATAATCAGAGCAAACTTTCGCAGGTATATACGACAATTGTTTCTTTTATAAGCTACCCGAAATTCATAAAGGCCATTGGCAAAATAATACGAAGCTGCCGATAGCTTTTGGTTTCGAATTTCATCTTTTTGGCCACACCAGTGACAATGCATGCCAGCGAACCCAGCTCGAATGGCCTCGTAAAGTTACTACCAAAATATTATAGATATGTCAACACAGTCCTATCGAGGATTCTGTATTAAAAATTGATGCTACTGTTTGAACTTGTGGCATAGCAAGTAAAAATTACAAAAATAAGGCGATGAAATTATAAACGTTCTCTTACGTTTGGCTTATTCGCAACTTTGTACCCGATCCCCTGACACATTCTTCTTATTCGATGTGTCATGTAGATTTTGACGATGCTGTTTAAACCGCGAAGCTACGAGGCACCGATGAAAGCGTAGTTCTCAAATTCTCTTGTGTTATACTACAGAGACTAACCTACAATCATGTACAGGGGACAGTAATGCCTGTAATTCATCGATACTAAACTGGCGACAGCCTTTTGTTCGAAGAAGCGACGGGCAAAGTAAAACTTGACGCGAATTAGCCAGGGCATAAATAAATACTGTGTTTATTTTTGCAATACTGGCTTTTAAATCTGCTGAAACTACTCCAAGTTATCCTGTCACTATTTTTAAAGTATCAGTATATCAAAGCTAGCGTTTCGACTTACATGACTAACATGAATTCTACCATAGAGTTTCCTCACCAAACACAGACGAAGGGTTTTGAGATGAAAGGCCTTGGAATTGCGTTGTTGTGCTTGCAATATACTATATGTACGAGTAGAATATTCATAAACTTTTAAAATAATTATTCCATGTGGAAAAATGAATTATGGATGGTAAAAACCCAAGCGTCTGTAAACATTTGGACTAGAGGAAACTCTACAATAGCATTCCTGCTTTAAAAAACTGGGCAAGTTTTCATGAAGACATATGCGTGCGCGAATTTTATTCTATCGTTGCAGAGACAAGTTAGCTAGAAAATCTGCAAGAAAAACTAAGTTACTCACCAAATTTAGACTATTACCAAGAACGCAACAGCAGGAGAGCTTGATGAATTGGAGAAATCCTGTTTTGGGAGCAATACGCGCTTTCCACGGTGACTTATGTGTGATGACCTTGTCTGGCGCAAACCAAGTTGTGATTTCACTGCTCCAAGATTTTTCCCGGCATCAGAAATAGTGCGAAGCGCCTGCTATGCCAATTAATATTGACCAATGAGAAGGCGAGGTGTAACTGAGCGACCAATCAGAGCACAGACCGGTCCTTGTTCAAAAGATGGGTTTACATTACACCTCACGTGCTCGGCCAGGGTAAGAAGCAAAACAAGATGACTAATACGCATAAATTAAGATCAGTTGTCACTATTTGACACTGCAGCCCCGCCACACACAAAGACACAAAAGAGTTCGTTCGGGCATTACATTCACAATAGCGCATCCTTTTTTGGGCCAGAATAAAGTCACACCAGCGCAACTAAGGGGTATTTTTAGCTATTGCGCACACGCGCTCACGGTTGAGCACAGACCGTGCAGGAATCCTGGCACACAACTATGACCCAAGTGTTGACATATGATGCGATCTATTACCGCATAACCACAAGATAATGCGCGAGACTTATGAAAATTAGCTTAGCATTTGATTAAGAAAGGAATTGTCATTATCATGATCATGTTAACACCATATTTGTCTAGCTCTTACTAGGAAAATGAGCAATCTTAATTTTTAATATCCCGTTTTTCAAAAAAAAGAAACAGGGAAAACATGTAAAAAGTGTAATGTCAGTGAATCACTATTGACTTTAATCCTTACAGCGTGTTCTAAATCGATTTTACTGTTTTACACAGGTAACATAAGATTAAGATATGTCTTAACCAGATAGTTTTACTTTAGCTAACTACTAACCAGAAGATTTTACTCTGGCTTACACCAGTGACTTCCCGTTATGGTACATATACCAAACAATCTCGCTTGAGAGGGTAATCTCTCATAGCAAGAAATAACTGACAACAACCTATAATACTTGCAAGTTCGTAGTTTGTACTTGTCAGAAAGTCGCGCGAACAAATAATTTTATTTTGGGGGAAATCAGTTTAGGGTTCCATGACCCTGAGGGCTGACCATTATCATTAGACGAAATTAGACAGGCAACTGTCACTAACTTTAACACTAATTTGATTCTCATGTAATTCCAGACAAGCTCAAAGAAGGCTGGCTCGTGTATGGCTATGCTAGCGATTCAAATTTGTAATTAACCTGAACATTTGCCAAAAATAAAAGGAGATTGAAGGCAGTAATTAAAATGTATCACTTGGTACACACGTTAAACGGTCGGCCACGCTGAAACGCCTGTTCTACAGGCCTAAGTGCACGACCGAAGGCGCACGGCGCTCCACACCTTGTCTACCACCAGTTTTCGATCCTAAGGTCCGATGCGCTTGAGTTGGCCCCCCTCAGAAAAAAAGCTGCTGCTTGAGGTTAAAGGGTGCAGTTAATGAAACAGGTAAAGGCCTGTTAATGGTTTTGGGTTTGGTGTCATATAAACAGTGCAAATATTGACATGATTTGTCCAGTTATTTCATTCTTATGAAGATCAGTTGAAATGCGTTAGAACAGGACCCGGCCTGGCTAAAGACTCATTTGCACTTAGCCATTTAGGTTTGCGTCAACACTCTAAGTATACAGTTAGGCAACAATGCGGCAACATCTGACTGCAAAGCCTCAGTTCTGATATCGACGTAGACTCGTAGTAGCAACTCGTGGCCACTAGAAAGGCAAAATTGCCAATCCTGGCAATCCATACATTTAGCTCTTTTTCTAGGTCGGCTTTTGTAGTCATCTCCTTAACACATTCACCATCAAGAAATCATAGTTCAGTCCTACCCAAGTATATAACCTACCACCATCACAGCATGCAGTACTTTTCACTACTGTGAGGCTAAATAAATTTTGTTTTTTTAACTCTTCCTTTGGCGACTTTTCCGTTCCTTATCCAATGACTGAAAATTGTCTTTTATATCTACAGTGACCGGTCAGAATACCGCAAAACTTTCTACGTTTCAACTAACTTAGTGACATTCAATCCTGGGACTACAAGCTGGTCGAAACATAGAAATACAGTTGTTTCTGATGAAAACTATCTAACAACTTGAAGTGTAATAGAAAAAGTTGTAGTGCTGTGTGAATTAGAAACCAATTACTGATTATTAATTAATGAATTTGCTCTGATTTAAATAAGGGCTTTCGCTCGAAATGCCAACTATTTTGCGCGGGAGCAGTTCAAAGCTACCTTCTTGCTTTTGGCTTATAATTTTTTAGTATCATTTGTTTTGTATTTTACTGGAAAATATTAAACTGGGTAAACTGGGTTACGACACGTCACTGCAGGAATGGATAAAAAGTTGAATGGTATGTGTCGACAAGCCGTCTTATTCTAATTATTGCTTAAATGATAGGAAATTAGAAAATACTCATATAATTTTCTCAACAAATACAAGTTGTCGCAAACTGAGAACTTAAATAACAATAGGTAGTGTTTCGCTGGGAAAGTTTACGCAAGGCCATTGCGATATGCCGAAAGATAAAAGACAACGAAATGGTCTGGGATTGACTCACAATTTAAAGCTAATTGACACGGAAATGAAAGAGCAATTTTAACAGGGAACTTATCTCTTTACCACACAACGCAAAGTCAACGTACATCATTGCTAGCCACAGGCTAGACTTCAATGACCTTTCATAAATTGGTCTACTTTAGTTGTGCGTCACTCTCATGATGTTGGTTAAACCTGCCCTCTAAGTTCCTTTTAAGCCCGCCGCGAATACACTAGAGCTGTATAACTGCTTGTCATTTTGGGATATGAAATAAAGCCAAACAACCAGGTGAGAGCAGTTATCGCAATATGATTGGTTAAATAAGGTTATACATACAATTCTAAGTCGATTTCATACCCCAAAATGCCAATCACCTATTTACTACACTAACCAGTTATATTCCCTTCAAAATGAGAATTCAATGTCAGTGTACTGTATTTGACGAAGTATTACTGAATTATTATTTAACAGCTTATGGGAAGTCAATTAGTCAAATCGTTTTGTTACGCAGCCTTGTAGGATGCTGAAACTGAACAGGATACTACTGAAAGTTCAACCATGGCACAAATAAATCCCTGTATTAACGTGAACCATTCCGCCGTCTTCATAGATCCTGCTCTGTGTTAAACTCTATTTTGTAACACAAATGACAAACTAAACTATATAGACCATTATTGAGTAACTGATAGCAGCCTTATAACAAATAGCGCAATGTTCAAGTATTCCAAAAACTTCAGGAATTTAGTTCCGTTTACATTGATTCCGGAATTTTGGAAAACGCCCAAAAATATCACAAAAACTTGATAGCAATTATGAGTTCAGTTTTTGTTCCGCAGGCAATCTCCGTTGCGAGGGTGCTTTCGTGGCGGGCACGCGAGACCTAGACCTAGAAAACCACACATTCCCCATTCTTTTAGTGATAAAAATTATACTAACGCCAGGCGATATTACTATATGCTGTCTAACACCACACGATTTTACCATGTCTATAACACTAAACAGTTTACTCTGCCTAACACCAGAGAAATTTTACTCTATACAACGCCGGTGTCCCGGACAATTTTATTCTATCCAACGCCATCTGGTGTTTATGGATAAGGTAACAACCTTATCCATAAACAGCAGACAATTTTACTATGTTAAACAATTTTAGTATTTTACTCGTCAAGCTAAGTGTCTAAGCTTCATAGAGTTTGTTTTGAAAATTATAAATTTGGCGCAATGCATTGAGAGCTTTGAGCTTGAGCTCCAGCAACTGATAGTCAGCAAACTTCATTTCCTATCAAAACTAGTTCACTCTGAATATGGAAATCATTTTTATTCTACGTTTCGACTAAGTTTTATCATCAGGAATCTGATGATGACTAAAATATAGTCGAAACGTAGAATAAAAATGATTTCCATATTCGGAGTTCACCGTTGTTTTGTATTTTATAAAAATACTCAGTGGCGAGTCCCGCAATTATAGTTCACTCTCTGTTGTGAGTTTCCTCGCGTACGACACCCAACATTTTACTTTTCACATATTTTTCTTTTTTCATTCTAGCAACGAGCCATCATGAATCATTTTAATAATTTCGCGATTTTTCTCTCAAACTGCATATATTAACAAGCCGCGATGGGTGATGAGTCATCTTGTTTACCACTCAGTGGTGGTGAATTTCGCTCAGCCGGAACCCACGTGGTTAGCCTCGCTTTCACGTAACCCGAGGTATGAGTCACCAGGTGTTGAGCTAAAAATACTTGCGGGGATGAGTGGCGGGAAATTTCAAAGATTTCTCTGTGAATTTTTATGGTGCCGCAAAATGTTTAGCGCCACATATTCAATCAAAATTTCAAGATAAAAAACGTGAGACAAAAAAAAATTTGCAAAGTGAAACACAAAGTCGGAAAAGTGGAAAGCTGGTCGATTGTCTTTGTCAAATTTTATTTGTGCGGCAGGTTGATGGACATTATCCATGACCAGCCGACAACTTTATGAAGTAAAGAATAAAACATATTCTGAAAAATGTCATCCTGAAAACTCAAGATTTGAGTCAGACAGGAAGAACTATTTAGATTAAGAACGAACATTTTCCAGGGAAAGGGTAAAGCTGTAGGGCTGTGTTAGTTGGCTTCATGGTTGGCCAAATTATTTGAAAGCCGGTGAACTGCCGGTTTGGTTGAATTTGCTCTGATCAAGGGCTAGCTTTCGCTCGAAGGCAAATTAAACAGATTTGCCATTCCCCATCTTTCAAAGTTTAGATATCTTTCTCAGAGCCGCCATTACATGCCTGATGGCGCTGCTGCCGTATGTAGTTGTTTAGTTAGTCGACAGTGAAGTTGTGGTACTATATCACAGATGACAGGTTCACAGAATTACTGAGTAAAAAGCGAAAAGAGGCCGGTTGTTCAAAGATGGGTTAGCTTAACCCTGGACTGGTGAAAATTGGTTGTGAAGTGTGATTTTGACACAGTAAAAATTTAGCACTAACCCACCTTTGAACAACTCAGTCAAGGTGGTGAACTACCACATTGTCACACTTGAAATAGCTGACGTTTCGAGCTAAAGCGCCACTCATCAAAGCGAAATGCTCTGATCATCACTTCACTCAGACGAAGGGCTTTCGCTCGAAATGTCAATCAGTTATTTTTCAAACTTTTGGCAGTTCACCACCTTCTCGCTTCTGGCTTATACTTTATAGTTATAATCTACACTGCTTACTTAGCACGACAACTAGTCTTGGATTACAATTTGACTCAGGATTACAAGTTATGTTTCACGCAGACTATACGGCAGCCCGATCATAATTTCGAGCTTTGATGACGACGAGTTCTCGATCGAAGCGTTAAACATCAGTTCATAATATATAGAAACTTTACTTTTTAATTCTAATCTATTTATGATACATTCGAACCTTACTGCTCACCATAAACCTATTTTTAGCGTGCCCCCCACGTGGTACTAGAGCGAAGCAAACCACGTGGGTATAATGTTCTTAATCAATCAAATTTGCGGTCACGCCGAGCTGGTCCGGGGGGTGACTCATCGACGTCGTTACTGGGCAACACGAGGTAGACCCACAGAGAGCAACACATATTTCACTACCAGCGAGCAGGGCCGACAACCTTTGGGGGGGAGGGCCGAAGGGGCCAGCGTGAGAGGAAGGTAAAAACATGTGACCGATGTTTTCACGGGGGGTGGTTGCCTCTGCAACCTTCACTGGCTGGATGACGAATCACCACTGCGAATCACTGGCATATATCACTTACGCGAAATGCACTGGAGAGACCTTCTGTTTAGTTAGTATTCTGTGGTAAAAGACTTATCATTTGGATTATTTTAGATGCATAGTTCAACTTAATGATTTATGAAGTTTGTTTTAAGTTTTGAAACATTAGTGATGTGCAAGGGATAAAATTAAACCTACAGAGACGAATCTAAAAGAAAATGGAGCTATATCATCGATTATTTGATAAAGGAATAAAGTTTGGCAACTATCTTATACCGTGTCTAGGCCTTTTTCAAGGTATAGGTATAGCTCTGTTCACTTATACGAACTTTGCCGAATGAAACTAGACATTCGCTCATATACTGCAGTAGTCCTACAACGACAACCAGAAATAGAACAGGAAAAACAAAAAGCCTTTCAGTTTGCATATATTTTCATAAATGAAGACGTAGGAGTTTGTGTACAGTAAATATTTTTTAAAAAATCACTATTAAATAATTTATAAGGTAAAAAAGCGTGAAGCTACCTACAATCCCTCATTCTGATTTCATTAACAAAAAATCCTTCCTGCATAAAGTAGCTGGGAAGAGAGGTTTGTGCTGTTTCGAGGGTATTATTTATTATCATGATTTGAACGGAAAAAAGCGTTATTTATCTTGTATTTTATAATGAAAACTACTACTATCATATTAAATATTACAAATAGGGAATATATTTTGTTCTATCATACAAAAAATCACATATGTTCCTTAATGGTAAAGCCAACTTATTTTTGATAAGATTTCTTGGAAATAGGAACCCAACGATATTTTGTTCAAACATAAGTTTATCGAGAAGTATTCGTTTGAACAACTTAAATGTCTTAATAACATATGATAGCAAATATAGCGTATTAGTTCTTGACTCTGATGTGTGTAAAAATATTACTTTCTAAACAGCAACTCAATTTGCGAAATTTTATAAAAAGTATTCTGTTGAACGTCCTATATATATATGATCAGGTTTAGCTAAGCAGCAGTGTCGTCGTCCCGCCTTCTTGTTCTCGCGCAGCACCCGCGTTATTCGCTCGAGGTATTTGCAGTTCTCGCGCGATACACGTGTTGTTCGCGCGCGAGTATCGCACGTTTCTCGCGTGAAGCGTTTCCAGCGATGAAAGCGTTCGTTTTCTTTGTCTATAATTACAGGATCAAGATTGATGCAGAAACGGTCTCGCGGTGTAATGAGCAGAAACATGTTTTTAAGATCGTCCAGCAACAAAATGTTGGTTAACGTATGAAAATCCTTTGAACTGGTTCTGGTCGATGGATGCTAGAAGTGCTTTGTCGGTTGGAGTTAGTTTCGGGGCTTCTGTTGTGAAGTCCGAGTCGAAATAGTCACAATCTCGCTCCGATTTCTGGAGTGGAAATACAACAAATTAGGTCAACATTGGAACCAGGTTACGCACACCGAATTTACAAAAATAGGTATGTATTAGCGTCCATGAGCCGGGACACGTAGGAAAATCTAACAAGTCACGTCAGAATGTGTTGGGGAGCCTTGTTTCAGACTTGCTGACAAAATTTGTTATCAACAAGCTGTTCAATATACTGTACGGTTTGTTACAAGTTGTACAAGTTGATCTAACAACTCGAAGGTCTCGCAAACTATCTATGTACGTTAAAACAACTTGATAAGGTACAACTTGGTGGCTTGCGAGACGATAGTTTGTTTGAGCAAGACCGCATAATGGCAAGGCGTTACCGGCTCGATAACAACTTGTTGCAATTTGCCAGCAAGTTTACAAATAGACTTGTAAAGACATCCTACATGCGCCTTGATACTGCGACTTGTGGCAAGCATGCAGCGACCTTGTTACAACTTCAGCAATTCCCGGTGTTAAAAAATACATTCTCTATGAAAAGTTCTAAAACGATATCACCAAAAAAACCAAACAAAGTACTGAAACGCGGTGGTTCTGCTGAACCATTGGATATACCTTTCAGCACGGCATACGTGAAATGTCTTAAAAAAAATTAACGCCGAGCCCACGGTAAGAGTTTGGGGCCTTTGATATCCACTTGTCATTGGGCAGCGGTGTACACCTATCCAAGCTAAGCGCGCGTAATTATAAATTCAGATAATTGGTGGACATGGTTGCATGTGGTTATGCCCCCCCTAGAGGGGGGGGGGCGGGGGGCCTGGCCGGCCCCGCGGGGGGGGGGGTTGGGGGGGGGGGGGGGGGGGGGGGGGGGGGGGGGGGGGGGGGGGGGGGGGG
>JAOTOK010044741.1:0-19374 GCA_025770025.1 Virgularia gustaviana
CCCCCCTGTTCATGTCCAAAATTTCTCGCCATGTTCTGCTTCCCTTGCGTAAATCCAACGTTGAACGCTATAGAACTTTAACTATACGTTTATTATCCGGATTTCTTTTCAGCAATGGTTGGTATATTCCAGGTCCTAGACCAAACATTTCTAAACCAAGTAGCATGAAGCTTCTTTCGAGAGAAAACAAACGTGGTGGATACAGTAAACTTCAGTTTCTGATCGATGGTACAGTAATAGTGATGTTAAACTTTAGCTTGTCTCATTTTATTTGCTTATTTTGATTGGATGCCTATTTTCTACCTTGACAATCAGGTAATACGACACTCGGTAGCATTAGGGTCACCCTAGCCTAATGTATTATGATCTTTGAGCCGTTGCATGTGTGCTAGGGTGACCATAGTGGTAGGGTGTGCTACCAATCTTCAATAGGGTGACCCTAGCACTAGGGCCAACTTTTTGTTCGCATAAGCCAATTTGCAATGGTATTGTAACGAGGCCTTTATGACGGATATTTCATACGCGAGGGCCTCGAAACAAAAAGAACTTGAGAATACTGATCACACAACGACCACAAGGGTTTTTGAGCATTTAACAAGCTGTGAGTTGGTATAACGAAGTAGGTGCTTCGTACAAATCCTACCCAAGACTGAAGATAATACACTATATTGTACATAAATATATGATATAGGTTACGTCATATAGCTTAGAACCATTCAACCTACATTTCCAGTGTTGACATTACAAGAAACAGCTGTATGTGTGTACAAACTACACGCCAAAGTTGCATTCGAGATTTTTACATGATATATTTAAAACATAAAATACAGTAACATATATATGTATTTGATGTTACATATTACGTACGAATCATGCATCCAACAACTCTCAAAACTGCAGGAAATATACCCTAAAACTGTTTCTTCTGTTTTTCGTCATCTCACAGGGCCTTCTCACATGTCGTTGTATATGTCATTGAAGCCTGGCGTTGTATTACTCCATTCATCCTTGGGCAAGCTCTATTCCAGATATATCCCAAGGAAAGGTTTACCATCTCGCGAAGAGTATTTTGTGTATTATTCTCACGGACTTTATACAGGACCATGGGAATTCTGGATAACTATTCATTCACAGGTATTATTGCACATACAAACCTTCTATTATTTATGGGAAACGCGGGCACGGATACCGGGCATTAAGAACCTTACGCGCGTTCCGGCGACCGCATGCACCGCAATGGCAACGCCAAGCGCTCTGCTAAGGAACTGGGACGAGACGTTGCCGTCGCAGCGACGATGTGATGATTAGGTTGTTACGATGACTTGAGCTGTTGCAATGGTCCAACGCGGCAGACGGCGAGAACAGCTTTTACTGCTTGTAAACCGCTGAATTAGAAAAATACCAACGTAAAACATAAGTAAATGCAGAACATTGCCACGAAACTAGTCTCGTTCAACTTACTTGGCAATTTGCAAATATTTTTGCATATATACTTGTTGTATTCAGACAACGCCAAAAGAGCGAATTTGCCGTCAGGTTACACAAGCGACGATGTTAACAAAATGTTGGCTACCAAAATGCGCATGCTGAAACCACGAGAACCGGAATTGGTGACAAAAATTACTGTATAGCCGATGCGTTGCAGTCGCGAGACGTAAGGTCCCTGTTTGCTACGCTACGACCTAATGGGTAAATATATCAACTCTTAGCAAGACAAATGCAACAAGCCTCCCTTCGGGTATGATTAAATATACATGTACATAGCAACAACTCGTTTCTTAGTCTTAACGTATGTTTAAATTTTCTTGTGTGATTTTTAAATTTTTTTTCTTGACAGTTGGCATCGAACCAAAGCGTCCTAGATTTCGCTGTCGCAAGCCATTACGTCGATGAACCTGATTCTTGGTCAGTATTTATGGGTAGTTTTTTGAAAAAGTTACCAGAATGGGTAGATTCAACTACTTGGGTTAGTACCTATGAAAAATACCTATTTTAATATTATATCTCTTGTCATGTTTGCTTTTCACTACGATGCAAGCATGAGCAAGACACAAGCGCAATGACCTATGGCAATAACCTAAATGGTTCTATTCCCGTCGCCGTGGACTCATTTTCATTTGAATTTTTTGTTCACTGCGTTGGGACCGTCGTGAAAAATTTGAATTGTGTTATTTTTGTCGTTTGACGGTAATAACTGATAAATAAAGATAGACCTTATTTTATAATCAGAATCACAGAGTTGGAGCAAAATCCAAACTATCTACTTATAAGATATAAAATTAAAAAATAATAAAGTTTCCTATATTTTAATATATGTACTATTTCCTATTTTTTAATTGCGTAAAATTAGATTTTTCGGTGCTTATAAAAGTTTTGCATTACTGCACATTTTTTTTGCAAAATGTCCCATTTATTACTAGTTGGATGGTAGCCTAAACCGTTTGGATAAAAAATAGAGTTACTAAACTCATTTGCGAAATAATTCGATTATTGTGATCGGCAGTAACATTGGTATATCAATAGTTTCTTATTCTCAGGGCATGCATATAACAAATGTTGAAAGTAGATGTTGACAATTTTTCATAACTAAACCTCGTCAGTAAACAGGCGGAAAGTTGCCCTTACCACACAGTTTCTTGGGGCGCGGTGTCATTTTACTGACTGATTAACGTGTCTGTAGGTTTCCAGTCCCAGACTATGGGCATATGATTAAACGACGCAATAAAAAATAGATGACTAATTCAGGTCGTCTTCTCAACCAATCAATATCCATTATAAAATCCAATAATGGTATATACCATAATGTAGTAAATTTTAATAAGGCAATTGAACGTCAATAATAATATTGTGCAACCATATAAAGCGACAGATGAATCATAAATCTCAGGAATCGAAGTCCTTTATTCACTTTCTACTTGCTCACTTGTGCCTGAATGCGAATTGCAGTAATTATTGTTCAATAACTGGATTCTTCAGTTACTGTATCGAGGTTTTGTGTTGAACTTGTTACTCCATTAATATGCTGTACATTTGAGCTCATAAGAGAGAGGTTTTGGTGCGATGGTTGCTCTTTGACTTCGAGTTGCATTCTCTGCACAACATAATTATCAGAACAGTAGGTTCGTGAATCATCGCCACTAACTGTCAATGGGCAAATGGCTTTGCTGCTTTCGGCCTCGGCGCGCCTCAACATTCGTCGACGACGCAGCCTACTTACGGATAGGGGTACTTGCACTGTTTTGCAGACACTGGGGCGAGATCTATTTTCCAGTCCACTTGGATTAGAACGATTAAACGAGCATGAGTAATAGCCGTCATCAGTAAGCCGACGAATATCCGAGTGATGTTTGCTCTCCTTGTTAACGGTAATAAGAGGGATTGCTGAAGGAAGATGCGATGAACTCAGTTGCTGATAATATATCTTGTACAAGTTCCCCAGATCGTTTTTGTAATTGGTTTTCACCGACGCTAAGTCATGAATGTTTGATGAACCTCGACTCGCTGACTGAGATTTTTTTTGATTAGTTCTGAAAGGAATGCACGATTTTGATTTTGTATCAAAAGCGGCTCTAATTCGAGAAGACGTTGGCGAACTGTAATAATGGTTTTCATCAATTTCCTCGACATTTTCCCATTCTTTAGCGTTGAAGTGTCCTCTATTATCTCTAAGCTCCGTCGATGCGCCTCCTTCTGTAACCAAAATGCCCTTAATAAGCCAATTTTTCTCTCGGCAAGCTAGAATCAGAGGACTTTCGCCGTGTTTATTGCAAATATCAACACTCAACCGATATTTTTTCAAAACTTTCACAATCATTCTAACTGCCACGAAATCTTCAGACAGCACTGCGCAAGCGAGTGCCGTGTTACCATAGTGATCCTGGTCGTTCAAATCAAAGCTCCCGACTTCTTCCAGGAGAATCGCCACCAGTTTCTGGCGAGCTTTCAAGCAGGCGTGATGTAACGCGTTGCGCCCGTCCTTGTCCCTCAACACAACCTTGGCGCCTTTGGCTAAAAAGCGCCTGCACAAGCGAACGGCGACGTCTTCCAGGTCAAGAAATGACAATTCCATCAATGGCGTCCTTAAGCTGGCAGAATCCCTCTTGTTCACATCGCAGTCAACTTTCAGAGCCATGTGAACTTGCTGGAATCTTTGATCTCTTAACGCCCTAATTAGCAATGCCATCTTCTCCACGTTTCGAGAGGCTGGACTACTCATGAGACGTTTTAGTGTTGTGAGTTTTGTTTTATTCTTGATGATTTAGTGAGGCATCAGCTGCTTTCGTTCCACGTTTGTGTCATAATAATAGAGGTGTGTAACCAGCTGCTTGGCAGACAATGAACACAAATCTTTGAAATTGATCCCTATTTTTAGTATCGCTATTGTATTTAGCAATTATTCAGCAGAACTTTGTGTTCTCCATCGAAGCTGCAGGCTGAGGTAGATAATACAAACTGAGGCTGAATATTTCTTCATATCGTGTGAAAACCGAGTTCAATAATTGTTTTATTATTTATTGAAACGAAATTATTTTTTGTTTGACGCACGCTTTGAAAAAGCATACTACCACGAATATCACGTCATGACTCATTTTACCGTCTCATATTGACGCGTCAATATTTTCTCGCAATATTTACACATGGGATCTTCAAGGTCCCGTGTGCACAAATGAGTATCGCGCACGGAAAAATCCATACGGTAATTATATAACTGAAAAAGCGACTGATCTTTGTGCTTTTTATAGAGTTATTTATTTAAACGCAAGATATAAATTTACATGTTGCCCGTTTCAATCTCAAAGTACGTCACAGACATCCAACCAATAACATATAGTTGCGGCAAAATACGTCTCTAGTACATAATATGATCACTATGAGGCAAAAATTGTAAACTTATAAAGACTAAGGGGCTGTTTACATGATCCCGCTTAGCCGGGATTCGGTGGAGCATAAAAGCGTATTTTTGGTTGATTGAAATCAGGAATCCACGACTTCGGTAGCTTTTATAGCACGGGTTGTTGCGTTCATAAGGTCCTATGATGTGACAAAATTGCTCAAGTTAATGAGTTATCTATTGTATCATAGATTACTTTGAAGTATTCGTAATGAAACTAAGCACAAATCGAGTAAGAGATGATCCATCATAGCGCTTGAACGCTTTACTGAATCCGGCAAAACGGGATCATGTAAACAGCTCCTAAAATACATGTCGTGAATATTGTTCAGTAGTAGAGGTAGTCGTAGTCAAATCTGAAGTACCGTAATATTGCTCAAACCATGTCTAGATTGACTTAGTGACGTCAGAGCTTTTACAAAACAACCTGGTTATCCAGCTGTAGGACCTCACCTAAAGCGTTGGCTGCCAGCCGTTCTTGTTAATAATAATAACATTTAAATGTTTTTTAAAACGCAAAGCCCCACACCAAACAAATTACTCACTCCGGCTTAGAAATATTTCATTTATTTGCCTTGGTATCTCATAATTGAAAACTATTGATAATCTTCAATAATTATTTTCTAAATAAACGGTTAAAATTATTCTTACTCATGCTATAAATATTCGCAAAATTGCCTTTACAATGGCTTCTAAAATCCTACATTTTTATTAATGTTCATGTAACTATTTACATTTTATTAATTAATACGATGAAATAGAATAGCTATGTCCACAATGATCAATACAAAATTTGCGTGTTATTTACAATAATGTGTTTAATAATATACAGCTACGTTATCATATTATACCAACTCCAGATAAAAACTTTACTCTAAACTTTAGTATACTTGGTAAGTGACTATAATATTTATTATAATATTGTCTTTTTGGAGTGCAATTTGTAGTCTATTTGTGGTGCTCTATATCTAAAAATGCTTGCCGTCGAGCAGCCGGCATTTTGCAAATTCGTGAATATCTGGCGTTAGACTAAAATTAATATATGCATAGCCATGTGTTACAAGGTAACCATGCTATTTAGGGAAATAAACTAAATGGTTTACTGAGAGTCAACTTCCCAAAATTGGCTCGAGCGGGATTTGAACTCGCACATTCGGGATACCAGAAATCGCTGGTTGCTACCGGCGCTGAGCCTGAGGACAAATTATTGCAGTTATATCATAACATGGACAAACATGATTCTTAGACATATCTTTCTTAAGCAAAAAACATTTGCTGCTATTATAGTATAGGAACCTCTAGATTATCGTTTAGGGCGAAACGCAAACGACAAACCTCAAACTTATACAAGATTTATTTACACTATAATGGCTTATATATACTGCCTTTCTAAGCATGGAAAATGATTCTTATATAAACCAAAACTTACTTGTACGCATGTCAATATATTATGTACAACTTCAACTTAAAATGCCCCGGATATGAAGTTTTCTGCTTCCCGTTTGCGGTTTGCCGTAAAACGTTAATCGAAAGTCCCATATAGTGAAAACAATCGACGTTGAACAAGCCATATAGCCACGCTATAATAAAGCAATCAGCACTAGACTTTTTCCGAATTTGCTTGATACCAATGAAGAAAACGTTTACTTCGTGCTATTAATAATACCTTGGTTCTATATCTTGTTTGGACATTCAATGCCTATATATTGGCAATAAATTCACAAATAAACATTGCCCGATTGTTTAGTAATATTCTATAAGGGCAAGGAAATGGTCAGTATAATAACACGATAGTTCAGTAAGTATTAGTCAAACTTTTCAAAAATGGCTATAGCCTATCCGACTCTAGGGACATGTAGCTAACTCAACTATATCTCTATATAGAAATATCATTGTTATGCTGTAAAAGGCGTGTACGGCGCATATCAAAATGAATATCAAACACTAAACTACTGAAAACAATTAACGTTAGCTATATGCTTTGCTTTTTAATGCTTCCAAATTTGTGTAAATAAGTCTATAAATCTTAGTTAGACTAGCTTTTCGTATAGATAAGATACAAGAGCGGAAAACTACACAACTGTTGTCGTTACCGAAATGTTTCGCTCATCAGCGTTGGGTGGCTAGTATGCTGAAAAAGATGAATATATGCAGACGTTTATATCGTCGAGTTCTAATTACGCGTTAATCAATCCTTTGTTTTCGCGCTTATTTGTATTCTAGTGTTTGATTTTCGAAATATTACACGTAGTTTTTAGTGACTCGATTTGATTCGATTTCCGTAAACGATTTTGCCCGGGCAGGGAAGAACCCTTAAACACTTGCGCATACCGGCAACTACTTTAAATACTGACGGTAAACTGTGGTTAATTAAACGATCGCGAGATCTGAAGCCTTATCTCGAGTATGGAGAACAATGGGTAAAGCCATAATTTGCAAAATGTTAGAGAAGAGGGCGGTGGCTTGTGGCAAAAATAGGGGTAGTTTTGTAAAGTACATCAATGATGTACCTCGGTGCGAAGCATCACGCACACTTGACGCTACGCAATTAAAAACGGCCCTGCTTTATACTCACGTCTCATACTCTCGACTATATTGCTTAAACGACGTATAGTTCATGTTTTTCTTTATATGGAACTTTATTATGATTATTAATCGCTGACCTGGCAACCCACTCTTTTCTTACTATTTATCTTCATTTTCTGTGAACGGAACTCTATTAAGATTCCTAAAAAAATTGACTTGGCAAACTACTAGATTTCCTATTATTTTCTGTCGCCTTTTCTTTGGAAGTACATTACTGGAAATGGAATTCAAATCGAAAGGAAGATTATATTGTATACATGTATCGTGACCTGTTATTATTAGATTCCCATAAAAGCGACCAGAGTCTCTGGCAGAGACATGGGATATAGCTAGACATTTTGTTTTTAGTCCTACTTTTCATGTTTCTGCTTCGATATTGAGCACATTCTAATTACTTCAAGAGAAGATCGCGAATTTAACTTTGTCCAATGATGCTCTCGATGGAAAACTTCAACGGTGTCGTTGTTTGTGCCTGCCGTGTCGAAGGACAGCCATCGCAGCACGAACAAGAAGTACTTGTTGCTAAAGTTCTCTTGAAAGGAATGACACCACGATAGTGAAAGTTCTCTGAGTAATTCGTCAAAAAAGGACGGTAAGACTGGTACCCCATTGGTAAATGATATCCATGCGGGTTCAGCATCATGGTTGGATAGCCAGGAAGGCTTGAGGGACCTCTGCTATACGGTGAATAATTGAAACTTAATGTCTTTGGCCGTTTGAAACGTTTTCGCCTTCGCAAGAAACTTCCATTGTCGAACATGCCCTCGCTAGCAGGATCCAGCGTCCAGTAGTTGCCTTTACCAGGTTGGCCTGGTTCCCGGGGAATCTTTACAAAGCAATCATTGAGCGAGAGATTGTGACGAATGGAGTTTTGCCATTGCGGGTACTTCTCCTTATAATACGGAAAGCGGTTCATAATATATTCACAAATCTCGCTCAATGTGAGTTTTTTGTGCGAAGACTGTGCTATAGCCATCGTGATGAGTGCGATGTACGAATACGGTGGCTTGACAAGCTTGCGTTGCCGGCCATTGCCGTCGAGAAGTGTGGCTCCGCTTTCCACTGATCGCTCGTCATCCTCGTCTTCGTTTTCTTCAACGTCGCTGCCATCGAAACCAGGAATATCAGAAATGCGAAGGATTGGCTCTTTCATATCTTCGTAAGCGATTTTGTGTCGCGATTGGCCTTTAGACGCGGACAACATCTCGAGCTCGCCGTGCTTGTCTTTTTCACATCTCTCTCTTCGTTTTTCGCTTTGCTTTGCTTCGAAACCGCACTGCTCCAGTTTTGTGTAGCCTTGAAACATGATTTCTCTTATACTAGGTGTATGTAAAACAAAACTTCGACAGAATATAGAAATGACTTTGAGAGTTAAACTGATTTCCAGCCACTTCCTATGTAGCGTACGGCAGTAGGATGATCGCGGTTCATGTACTTTTGTTGACAACAGTTGTGCTAGAGCGTCTGAAGTCACAGTGGCCTTGACGTTCAATTAAAGAGGAAAATATATAACTAACCTCCCGCAACGATCAATGATCAAGTCGACGAAGATTCGAGGACTTCCCACGAGTGCTGTTTTATGTTCATAGTACGATCAGACCGTTTATAAACAAAGGTAAATTATTTATTTTAGATTACATGTGATCGGATTAACCAGCTATGTTATTCTTGTGACTTGGACACCACATACATTCTTGAATTTCTGGCGTTCGTGTCGCTGTAAGCCAGTTGACTTTGTAACATTATCGACACAAAACAACGCTTCTGTTTCGCCCCTCCAACTCGCCTTGTTCCTGCTGGTCTTCAAAGCGTCGTTCAGTGAAACGGCTGAATAAAATTACAAGATTGAAGACAGGACGTTGGACGCGGTTAAAACAAACTACTTACTATATCGTTTCCTATGTGGTTGGTTTTTCTACGCAGCTGATTATGTACCCGACTGGACCACACAAAACTATATATTTATCCTTCTTCCATTACCAATGTCGTTGAGTTTGCCGTACCACACGTACCACATCTAGACCATTCCTTTGTATGAAAGTTACGGCCTTGTAAAACTCTTCATCTCATTCCTAATTACGCGTTGCTTTGCTTAAAAAATTTGACTCCAATTCGTTCGCACGGGGGGGGGGGGTGGCCTACGTACTGCCTGAAAAAGACTCGCTATTTAAGATTTATTTTTGTGCGACACGATATCTTACGAAACCGCGTCTACCTTGCATGTTGTACTCTGGGTTTTGCCTTACGGGGAAACTAATTCGTAAATTTCGAATATGTACATGTAAACTTTGGTGTCAAAATAGCTTGTCGCACCCCCCTGATCTGAAACTGTCATTGCGTCTTTTCTATTGATGCGTATAGCAACATGCATTTCCTTTCAGATTCAACCACCCGCAATGACTAAGCAGAGAAGATAAATAAGAGCAAATGGGGCTCAGCGTGTTAACCATAATATTTGTGCGATGTTGTGTGTTTGGAAAACTAGCCAAGTGAATGGGGGTATTGCTTTCATTAAAGATTTGATTGTTTTCGAAAGGGCAAAGGAGCTCCGTCTTTGCCAAAGGATTTGGCGATTTAAATTTAGACAAGAATTCCAAGCTGTTATTGTTAGGTGCCCGGAGAAGAGATCGACGTTTTTGCGACGCGCAAGCTGGCTCGGTTGTCTTGGATATTTGTACAAGGGTTATTAATTGCGTCTCTCGTTTACTCGTTGAAACAGTTGCCAAAAAGCAAATAACCATCGCAGCGTGATGTTTTGAGAATTGGTTCAGTGGGCAGGTCCTGTTATTATTGATATCAAAAACCAAGTCATAATGAGAATTTCGACATTTTGCGCATTCTTCCACGCATTGTTCCATCGCACAATCTTGACACAATTCCGACATTCGGAATTTGGCCATGCTATCGTAGATGACGTAATATTATGCATTACGCTCGTCGATCGTCATCTAGAACCGAGATAGCCGTGTTATTCCCGTGGCGAAGTAATATTCGAAATAATGATGTGCTAATTTCAAGCCGTTGATTTCTCCTCGTGGTTCCTTTCCTGGTGATAAAAAGTAAACTATCTAAGCATGGCATGAGATCGGAAATGGACCACAGGAGAACTTTCTTACATCATCTCCTTAGTCCAGCTAAGCCATTCTGAGAAGAATAAAACTCCGCCCAGCCATTAACAAAAGTTTTTGTGTTAAACTTATCGCGCTATAATGACTATATCATTATATCAACGACCAAGAGCAACGCAAGCCTTATCTCCGCCTTTTGCGTTTCTTGGCGCTTCAAACCTCGTGTGCTATTCAATTCGTTAGGTGTAATACAATTCGTTACGTAAACAAATTTCGCGTTATTTCCTACTCGGCTGTGCAGTGCGTTAAGTTATCGAGCAGCGGGTCAACGCGTGATCGTCATTGCTTAGCAAGCCCTGTGCAAACATCACGATTATTTCCGTATATTTACACGAGGACACGGTGAGATGGCCAACGCTTTTCATTTACGCTGCCAGTTGGTTGGCGTGATTCCTGCTACGTTTTGCAATCATCGCCCTACAAGTTACCTTAGCGTGATAAAAAATAAACCTCATTCTCTCACAAGTACAAGTAATTTAATGCTGGTGCTAAAAACAACGATCTAATGCATGTTTTTAGCAATATTGACGCATGTTGTTTGCACTAGGTGTCAGTTGGCCGGGGTCAACGACCTATCTGATGTATAGATATAGGCAAATCTATCATAAGTGTATTGTATCTAGATCTGCTTTATAATTGCTATTGTGATTTCAATTAACCATTGTTGAAATGTTTTAGTTTGTTGTTAATTAAACTTTTGCCATTGGTAAAGCCGGGAAATGTATTCTATTTTTAGGTGGCTTAAGTTGCTAAGAGGGACAGGTTTATAATTGTTTTTAAAATCAATTGGCGAGTTTAAAGTACGAAAACTTTATCTCTTATCAATATTTCGATTTCATTTATCAAGTGGTTTATACATATTATCAATGAAACAATTTGTTAGCTACTCGTTCGTGAAAGCACGTTAGAAATGCTGTCGTAAAGCCATCAATGATTTCTTTAAATATACTCAAACAATTCAAGGTAAACAAACATATACGCCACCGCTGCTTTAAGATAATTCTCAATAATTTCAGCGTCGTTTTGTAAGATTTTACATAGCATAGCAACTAATTAATCCGCCCATATAACTACGAGACGAAGAAGAGCAAGGGGTTATTTTCACAAGCTACATTACATATGATCCATTGTGAATATCTATTGTTAGAAATATCCTTTGCCCATTCACTGTTTTGTCAAAGCAATGATGGCTTCCCAATTACCATCGCTCACCAAAGAAGATATTAATGTCATAAACAAAACTACAGTGTCGACAAGTACTAAAAAAGCTGCACAATTTAACGTATAAGTGTTTGCTGGTGTTTCTACAAAGACTGTTTACTTGTCTGTTTATTACTATACTTGCATGTCACTTGTCTGTTTGTTTATACTTGTCTGTTTGTTACTTGTATTGTCTATTACTTGTCAGTGTTGTATGCTAAAACAGTTATTCGCTTCAGTGTTGATGAATAGTGGTGACTATTTACCTCGACGCGTCCCGGGAAATATCCAACATTACCTTCATTTCAGAGAATAATTGTTAAATAATTTGTCACCAGTCCCGAAAAGTGCATGCAATCGATCATGAAAAATGCATAATGTGATATGTCGTACTGTAGTGCGGCATCCGCACGGCTTGTGCCAGATTAATGCTGGACTTTCACGGCACATGGCATGACGATGTTTCACTCTTATTGGGTAGGCCGTTGGAGAATATCCAGTTAGTCTAGAATGTTCAACGCGCGTTTTCACTTCCTCATATAGTTGTAAGGTCTCACCTCCTGAACGACCGAAACGCTTTTGTGTGATTAATGCTTTTATTTACTATATAAAACGGAAACTGACGTTTTCAAATTTGAAAGTCTAAGATGTTTAAGAATAACTTTACTTGAATAAAGGATAAATAGATCCCGGTCTTTTCAGATGTCGCGATGATACTAAGCATTTTCTTTAATGTCGTGTTTTTCCTTAACCTTGCTATTAAAACAATACACGAATTCATGAATTTAGCAAAACTATGTTCTTCGTCGAGCAAAATTTTCCATTTTGATAAAATCGATTCACTGAACATGCAATGCAGTCATGCCACTTGAATACGCAGTTTTATCTATTTTGCGATTGGTAAGGCCCATTAAGGCATTTAATTTTCCATGACTCTAACGTCTCACTTTTATTTGGTTGAATTTACTAAGGCCCAAAGGCTCATTTAGGTAGTTCACACGACACACAGCTTTGCATATACATTAATATATTTTAGGAATACATCACGATTTGGCGTGCTCAATAGAGTTCCTGAGCACGCGAGAAAGAGAGAATACCAAAATACGCAAGAGTTGTTCGAAGCAAGACCAACTCTAGCGCTTGAGTGCTCTCCCAATTCTTCTACGTGTTCAATAATTTTATTGAGAACGTCAGATCATGATCCGATGCTTTTGTAAAATGAAAAGTGACAAAAACCGCGTAGAAACGAAGCTACAGCCACATTTCCCGCGCTTTCAAGCTGGATCATTCGATAGCGAAAGGAATGGCGTAAGCAATTCGTCCTAATGGGGAATTCAACGAATTCAATCTAATTATTAGTTTATATGTAAGCAAAATTCGGGTAACATAAAGTTTAAGTAGTGTGGTACAGAACGGCGCAGTGTTAAGATCTGGATGGTACTTGTTATCCACATTTTATATCGCCTCCTCGAAGTGAGATGAAATATCAGAGCGCGCCGCCGCGCAACAATATTTTCAGGTTGCGATTAGTGCGGCAACCCGAAAACTAAACCGGAAGTTGTGATGTGCGGGTCGACCCCGTAAAGGAAAATAACCAAGCCGAAACTATGGGCCTTCATCCTATCGGACGGCGACCAATAATTTTAGATAATGAGCACTTTGAAGATCTGTCAAAATTATAAATCATGATCTATGTTGGTCTAGGACCAGCTTTATGCAAATTTGTGTTACTTCATTTGTCACATGCGCTGTGTTTTTTTACCCAGGCCCCCAATAGCTATTATTAATCCGATTTGATCAATCACCGGTAAGGTTGAAGAATATAAATGTAAAGAACTGTTTTTGTTTAATCACGCCATATAATGCACACTCCACATGGCTAGAAATCATTTAAAATCAAATATCGCACTTTGAGAAAAGGAAATGTGCCTAAACCTATACTGCGTGGACTTTAAAGCTCATGAAGTTATATCCCAAGCAGTCAATCTAGGTCATGCCAAGGTATTTTAAATATCTACATGACTATATGCTTTAGTATGATGTGTCTCAAGGGCTTGCTAGTTAGTTCTTCGCCACTCCGTCACCCATCAATGCCGGGTTATCGTCCCAGTCTGTCTGTGAGCCTGTTAAGAGTTCACTTAATGGAACAAATCGGTAGTTGTTGCGAAAAATGCAACCTGAAGCCCTTTTACTATGTACCCATTTCACCTTCACTCGGTACCACTCCCCCTCATATAATCTAAACGTACTCGCGGCCATGCTCAGCAACTGGTCTCTGTACGACAGCAGAGCCGCTGGTTCGATTCCCGTCAGAGGGTTTCATTAATGTTGCCTCTTTTCAAATGCTACCGGATGGTCTTTAAAATTGTGTGCAAAGGTTCTTTCAGTAGCTAGCCGTTACAGCTATAAACTAAATCATTAATCCGAAATGTCGGATCTCGGTTTTTTTAGCACAAACCAAGCCGAAGGCTCGATTTCAGTGAACAGACTAAACAAGCGATGTCAATAAGTTGTTTATTAAATGACTACAGAAGAGAAAATGTGACACAAAATCAGTAAAACAATGTGGTGTTTTTGATGTGCCATTTGAGAAAAAACAGTCACAAGCCAATTGAAGCCTTGAGTCATTGCATGGTTTTGAAAAGAAAACGCATTTCTACTATTCATAACAACGAAAATTTGAGGGTTTTTTCCAAAGTACAAAAACGGTACGAATACGCAAAATTGGGGGCAATACGGCTTTTTACGGACCACTTAACCAATCAGATTTTAGGAAATCAGCAGTCATAATAAATATATAAATATATAAAATAAAGTAAAAATTCAAGAATTCAACAGTTTTTGATTAAGCATTTTATTAATAATAGTTCGTGCAGCGTGGTACTCATCAGATAAAATGGCCTAATTACTAAGATTATACTTACAAAGGAATATATATATATATATATTGGTCATACACCAAAATGAAGCTCTTGAAAACTCTATTTGGTGTGCAAATTACAAAAGGAAATTTGTTAAAATACAAGAATAAGGCAATTTAAACGCGAATTTATAATGACATTACAGTATATTTTTAACACATTTCCCTTTGAGCTACGCCTACAGTCTGTAATATTACAAGCAAATATAGAGCTTTTCAAGAGATACAATTTATACAGCAAAACGTTCACTGTTAAGTATTCCTGCTTAAAATAACCTGGCTTCAATGACCCCCCCCCGACCTCTTCTGAGTTAGCGTTACGCTGGTTTACATAGAGTTCACTGATCGCCACAAAAACTTACATCACAAAGCTGACCGGGAGTCCATTTATTTTAATATAGCCAGCTTGTACTTGATTTTACCAAAGGTTTGCTTGACGTCCTTCATGTTCAGCAGCTATAAACTCAACGTAGGTATATCATCCTTGCAGTTTATAGTCAGTGCAGTTTGAAGCTATTCATCACATGATTATATAACAGTTTATTTATTGCTAGAAGTACTGTCAGTTTAATACAGTATAATTTATATTTCTTATAACCGAACCTGCGTCCAACTGCTGCGAAGTTGAGCTTGTTTGTACACGTAGATGCAGTTACACTGCTATTGGTATAAGCAGCTTATCGTTGACATAGCCAAATCCTTAACCACACGAACGCCGATAATCTGAAAACCTAACACGGTTCGTTTTTCCGGACACTGAACAGTTTTTCGTTGATGTTTTTCAGGCACTTTGTTGTAGCCGGCGTTGATTGATTGAATAGCTTTATTGCATGGACACAAGTCATTTTATAAATGGCACAAAGGCAAGTCCAAATATTATTGTTGTAACCATTATCTAAACAACATAAAGGGAACGAGATGGCACTTTATGTAAATAGCCGAGGTCGAAAAAACGTGGTAACCCGGAAGGGGTTATGCAAGATTGCTTTAAATGTGTTTTGATAACCAAGTATATTGGTTTAGATCTTTTTGAACCCACACACACCGTTTACACAAGAAGGAGTTGACGACGTGCAGCCATTGGGGGTCACGCGAGGATGGTGGGACATCAGACCTATTGCTATCATGGCTGAGTTCTTGTTCGTATACACCAACCGGATCGCGAAAAACACCATAAAGGAGGCCCTATGTTTGGTTGAAGCTTAAACCCCAAATTCAAGTAGTCGTGTGTTGCGGAAGGTTACGAATTTGCCACATATTTACAATTACTCTTTGCCAGTTATAGGCTCTAATAAAGACATACATATTTCATCGCGTTTCTGGGATGTAAATTGTCAGCACTATTCGCAAAATGAGTAGCTGCACCGTATCAGTGTATACAGAAACGAGTGCGTACGAAGAGCGAGTCATCTGTGTACACTGTTACAGAACGGGTACTTAATTGTTGCATACTGTACATTACGTAAATACATTTATGACATCCAAATAGAAAAAATTTAGAACTCTTTTAACCAGGAAAATACTATACTTGTTTCAAAGAAGACTGGTGCATGGACACTCAGTTTTTCAAATATTCTCATCTGACGTCATTGTTTCATATCAGCTGGATGCAAATGATGAGTGCAGCTCTGCATCAGCATTTCGTAAGACAGTTCTGCTATCACTGTATGTAATTTTTGTCTCTTTCCTATGAATTATCAATGAGTTTGATAATTACTTTTACAGATTACGTAAATAAAACGAAAGTTCGTTTTTCCTTAATTTTGAATATATTATTTTAGAATAATCTTCCGCATTAACACGAGCTCTCACCGCCAGTAATATTTTGGTTATAGCAAATTTCGTCATGTAGGAAACTTCTGGGGGTGACATCAGTGGCTTCATATGTTGGCTTCAAAAACTATACAAAATGTTCCCTTCCAGTCTTCTCAGAGTTCAATGGTGTACACGGTGCGTAGGTTGGTAACCTGGCTGTATAGCGAAGAAAAGCCACTGAAGGTTATAGTGGTGAACATAAATAACTTTCGATTCATGACGTCCATCGCGCGATTATCTCTGTAGACGTTGTTGATCTTATTTTTTAAACATGCTGGTTAAAATGCCTTTAGAACAATTGATAAGACAAGATACATAACAAATATTTTGAAATAGCGGACAATTTGGCGACGCCCAGTAAGTAAATTTCTAGGTAATCGGAGATAAGGCGACTTCACATTTTTTGCTTGTTGTTTACTTCGTTCACAAACAGGTACATCATTAAATTTAGCTACAATGGAGTAACTGAATATTCCGCTTTTAAACGCGGGAAGCCTAACGCCTATTCTGTCACGCAAACCCTGATGGGATAACTGTAAGATTACCTGGAGCGTAACTGTGGAATCGGATGCCTCTGGCTTTAGAAAATTTGGTGCCCTATCTTAATAGACTGCGCATAGTCTATGTTGAAGATCATTGCAAACGATGGAGAACTTTGTTACCTTGCTTGGTTCGGAAGATATTCAAGTTTCTTTGATATGTTATAAATATCATCGTTATCATATCACAATGCAAAATGAGTTTTTACAGACCATTATTTTCTTAACGAATTTACAAAAAAATAAATACTTTATTTACAAGTCGTAGCCACATACAAGTGAAGTCTGGTAAATTTCTGTTCAGCTCTTGCAGAGGAAATAGTAGTTCTCGGAAAACCCATTATGCATTGTTACGTCATAAGTATGTTTCTTTGCATATCAAACAATCCTGAGTATCCCCTGAACCAAGCAAGGTAACAAAGTTCTATAAATTTGGTACTACATCGTTTGAAATGTTCTCTAACATAGAGTCATAAAATACTTGGGTGAAATTTCAAGGGTGGATGAACTATCAATCTTTATCAAGCAAGATATCAACATTGATTTAGCTGGCCAGCACAACCATGTTCAAGCATGATATTATTAAATAATCAGTTCAGTGGCATAGCCAGCCCACTATTTAGTCCTGCTATGGAAATTTCTAACATTACTATAATTATTCATTTAATTTCTTTAGAAATGTATTGTTTTAACGGTTTGTGAACACAGAATAATAGCACAGCAGGATTAATTCGGACTGGCTATGCCACTCCCTCAACATCGCACTTCATGGCGTACACAGAAAAGCGGTAAGTGAAGGTACAGTGGAAGTACCTCTAGTGATGGCAACACCAATCTACGATCGTAACACTAAAAATACTTCTAGATCTAGCAAAACCAACAGCCTTGGTCCATATTTGAACCAAACAGTAAGTAGTAAGTATATAACCTTAGCCCTGAATGTAACTCTGAGCAAATCCTAAAACAAATAGCTAGAAGAAGACAAAAGTGCAGGATATTAATTCAGCGTACCTTGCACGTAACAAATGTATTAATATTTTTATTGACTATGCATTGACTCGGTAGTTTGACCCGCACTCGGATTTGACCACAGGATAAGGAAATATACAGAAGGTCAACTGAGCAGAACAACGCGTCCACAGCTCTTTTATGGCATTATATGCAGTTTACTGGCCAGAAGACGGAGCAACCAGGCATTGCGCCATGGTTATTGGTCAGAACATTCAGTTTATTGGCCAGAAGGCGGAGCAGCCAGTTGCGTAATGCGACATGCGCGAGGACACCTACATCAAAGGTGCCGCGGCCAGCCTGCCCTTCTGGTCTATTTCTATTCTGTGGATTTGACTCAGTCAGAATCACTTGTATGTACATAATATTTCAATTACTGAAAAATCACTGTGCAGCTCAGAAATGAAAAAAATAGGAAGGTTCTATACAAACGCGGAAACCCTTTTTGATTTTAAAATCTTTGAATTAGTAGTCTTAGAATTGATATAGGTCAAATTTCGCTTTAGAAGGACGTAAGTCACCACAGTAATCACTATATTAAACAACCCAGGCGTCATGCAGTGGGGACCTGCCTGATTGACATAAACCACGCGCGTTAAGACCTCTCGAAAACGTCATATTGTTTTCTCTTCGGTCAGGAATGTGGCCGGTAAGGTCATGCAATTTAAGAACTTCACCTATACCTATTTAGACCACCCAAAACGCGCTTATGCAGGGTCTTCGCTTCTCCATTAACTGTTGCGATAGAGGTCCACGCATTATTCAATGATTATAACTTGATTATAGTATCTAACGTTTTATAGCAATTGGCAAACGGAATCAGATAAGTAAAGCCCCGTTCATACTAGCAATTTTCACGGCGATTTTAATATCTGATTCTGACCAATGTTATGTAACGATTATACCTACAATCCTGTGCAAAAATAATGAGACACCTCGCACTTGGTGGCATTTCTTTAGGTCAGATGTCCCCTCCCCCCGTTACCAATACTAGATGAAAAGCTATCCTGCATGACCGGTTGCTGAAAATCATTTTGGCAACATTGTATTGGGGCGAGGGCAACAGGAACCACTTGTTCTAGGAAAAAAATGCTTAACTCGGTTTGTCTCAAACATTTTTGCCGACGGTACATAATACTGCCCAAATTGTTGCTTGAAGTGTATATGAAATGTAGTACCATGGCGGTATTTACTTTTGCTAAATATAATGTTAAGGAGGCTCCCTACAGTAGCAAGGCCCATCCATTGTTATTGAAATTGAGACATGTTCTTAACATTAACTCATTT
>JAOTOK010044852.1:9085-19370 GCA_025770025.1 Virgularia gustaviana
TATGTAAACAAAATGTTGATGTTTTAACATAACGATTGTTTTTACAGACACTTTCTGAGACGTCATTTATTGGTCAGCGTAAACTACAAGAACTCCATCTGGAAGATAATCGACTGAAAGATCTGTCGAACCTGGAACCTCTTTTCAATATACAAAGATTATATCTTGGAATGAATAAAATTCAGGTAAGAACATCGCAATGTAGTTTACGTTGACCTACGAGAATCTTAAAATATGCAAAACATTATACTTACTGCATGTTTACTCACGGGCATTTTCACGAAGTCTTAAATTGCGATCGACCAAAGTTTATTGAAGCAATCTGAAAACTAAAGCGAGTGCACGTAAATGTAAGAGAGTTTGAAGCTTGAGATTTGGGATGATTCATGATTATGATGATTCATGGACGCTCGTCTTAGGGTACATTTTCTGTACTAAGTTGTAGATTTCATTGTCAACGTCACGATTTATTCATAGTTGTCGTTTGTTTAGGAAATATCTGAGCTGAACAAGTTGGAAAGGTTCACGAATTTGTTTGAGATCTCTTTGGTCAGTAATCCGGTAGGTCTATAACCAGTTTCTATAACTGATTACTTTTCAGTTTATTTGTTTAGAGCAGAAGAAAAATCATTCCTTCGCTGTTTTTTTCTCTCATCTTGTTTGAAATTAATAATTTTGACTGAAGCATCCTTTAAAATGCCTCAAACAATTCATTTTAAGTTTTACTAAAAGCATTCATCCTGTAAACAAAAATTGCCACAGAACTTTGCTTCTGACCAATCGAAGTTTTCACTTTCCCCACCAAACTGCAGGATTGTTTGAACGTCACGTGAGACACTTGCAACGAAATTTAATTGACACAAACTCATCATTTTATATTTGTTTTGAAATACATTGCTGTTCGGCTGGTCGAAAGCTTATTATGTCAACTTTTCTTCGATACCTTATTGTGAAGAATTCATTGACATGGAAAATAATCTCAATTGTATTTTGTTTACGGCAGGTGACGCGTCGTTTGATGCATCGTCCAATTTTGGTTTATCGACTCCCAAATGTGTTGTGTATTGACGGTATCCCAGTAACGAATGAAGAAAGAACTAAGGCAGAGATTTATTTAACAGAACATCAAGTTAGTGGTGAAACGTTTGATTGCTTGATTTATAGTTTATTTGATTATTACATGTATGATATTATATGGTTAACTTTCTTTTCTTTCATGTAGCTAGTTCCAGTGCCTGATCACGCAGATTCTAACTTACCAGTGTTGTCTAGTAAACCCCAGGCTCCCCTCAAGGTAGCGCATTTTGTATAAAATTGAGTACAGCGAGGGGAATTGTGGTAATCGTTGTCTGGGGCCACTTTAGCTAATTGTAGAACAAAAGGAGTTTGAGAAAGGCACATTTAACTTGGTTTTGTTCTTGCTCTTTGACTAGGTCACAACAGTGCAGTTAAGTACGTCATTTGATGGTCAGCTCAGCAGCCATCGACATGGTCACATGGAGTATCTTGAAGGCATAAGCCCCACACATTCACGTTACTACGAACGTAACGGTGTGATCAGAGGTTTGATACTACAAAATTAACTTTTTTAACTCCACTAAACTGCGTTTCGAAAATCCAGCTCAGGTGCAGGTGTATTATGGAGAACAATAACATGATGGAAGTGGAGTAAGGAGTTTTTATCTCCCTAGCTCCTTACCTCCTCCCCTCCATCCCTTCATCCTCCCAACCATCCTCTCTCGCTTCCTATGGGTGTTCCATGCAATGCTGAATTTTACAACTGTTATTTGTTCCAGGCAAACCTCGCATATCGAATTCGTATTCATCTCACAGCTTATCGGAGCCCTCGTCGTCCGTGGACCTGGCCTCCCTGCGTCTAGGCCGGCCACCCCCACAACCATCGTTTGCTAGATCTCAGGGTCACATGCCAACGTCAGGATCGTACTCGTTACGAGGTAGCCCTGCATCAGGATCAAGTTATCCCTCTGCACCAAGAAAGTAGTACAATATTACGGGGATATGCTTGACAACGACGAGGCATGTGGGGGCATGTGGTGGCATGTGGGGGCATGTGGGGGCATGTGGTGGCATGTTGGACTTCCAAACACAGAGCCTAAACCTAACACTTGTGTTACTAACACTCGTCAAGGGAATGTTGTCGCGCAACATTGCAATGGCAAAATGGAGAAATGAAGGTGAAATGGCTGGTTGCGCAACAGTTTGCTTCCCGTAGCCCGGCGGCGGCCTTAGCTGATGACCAAAGCTCTGATGGGAATTTGTCTATGTGAGAAAGTATAGTAAAAAGACTAGCATGGCAAATGGTTTGACTACCAGAGTACCATTATAGTTTAAGCCTGGTTCTCATATATCGCCGACGTCGGCGACGCTATTGTTTGAGATCGCTGAAGAAGAACGGAGACAAAAGATTTCACTCACAAGTGCTCTACGACAATGGCATCGCCGACGATCGCCGACATATGAGAACCAGGCTTTAGTAAAAAAAAGTTCTATAAATTACAAAATCTCTGTAGATTGGTATCTCTTCTTATCAAAAAAGAAAACCTAAAATTTGTAAATATTTTTGGACACTGTTTTGTAAATAGTCTATGTTAGATAGTTATATAGTTCTTTGCAGCGAACAGGAAAACGCAAAGCTAAATGTTTTGCTTTTTTTCTTATACCCCAAGCCCGTTTTCCACTTCAATCCTACCGTACCGATCCCTTTTGTTTTAAAGTCTTTAGTTTTGCTTTGACGCCCCTTTCGCTACGATACGTCCAAAGTGGAAGACGTTCCTTAGAGCTGTTTTCCACTTCAATGTATCGTAGCGAAATGTACAATATTTCATTCTTTCAGAGCAAAAGAACTCACTACGGTACGGTACGATACGGCTGAAGTTGGAAACGGGCTTTAGTTATGCAACGCGTATTTTGCTAAATTTAAGGTTAAATTTGGTTGGTCATGATTCACAAAATGGTATATTTCTGTGTGTGTTTGTTTATTGATCTTCCAACTAACATTAGTACATTAAACAAAATAAAATGTACAAAAACTGACATCTAAATTACAATTTTGGAGACGTAAATGCTCAACCAGCTGGTGTTACCTTGTACTTTTAATCATGATGTCTTTTTATGTCTTTTTCATTAATTTAATATATTTTTAATCATTACAATGGAAATTGTTTAATTTGTTCTATTTTTTAGTTCTTCATCATTAATGCTGTAGCCAGTCTCAAATATCAAGCAAGTTAATAAAAATAATCAGATCAGTTTACTTAAAATACATCAGACAATCATTACAACCATATAATTTTAATCCCATACATCACACAACATTTTTCGAAAACAGCAAACTCTGAGTAGATCAGCAGTTGTCAGTTTTTCATAACAAGCAGTTCTTTTCTTGTTGGACTATTGTAAAATACAGCATTCTTGTTGTTGAGAACTTGCAGTACAATCCTTGCAATAAACAGGAGGCCTGTGACAATCAATAATCCTAATGTGTATCTACTACTGATGCTGTCAGGGTCCCAGTTTTTGGCCAAACTTGCTGCAAGAGCCCACAAGATAACTGGCCAATCGGTGTATGTGTAGTTCAGGGCACTTTGCACTGTAAAGTTTTCCATGGCAAACCATACAACAGCAATAACCAGAAGAAGTGTGAGTGCCACACAACATGATAGGGGCATTGGCCACTTCATCTCATAAACAAAATCCATCGCAAGACCAAGAAGAGCTGCTATTGTCACCCATGCTGTATTCAACATGATACCTGTGTGTGAAGAACATAGCTCATTAGCTATATTGTGAATGAGCATGCCCAGACCTGTACAATTACAGGTACAAATATTCACAATATCCTTTCACATTAATTATAATTCTAGCTATAGCCCTGTCTAATTTTATTGACAACCCCCATGATGATCTCCTAGGTACACCAAACATGACAATCGCATGATTGACACACATGCGCACCATGTTCCAATACCTTACGCATGATGCATTGTTGCATCTGCTCGCAGACTCACGGGGAATATAAATTGAAATTGTGTAAAACACATAATAAATGCGAGCATGGCTGAGTCATTGCGGCAATCATTGCGGCAAGCTGTACAGCGCGACGAGGGTTGCGGCAATCATTGCGGCAAGCTGTACAGCGCGACGAGGGACTGTGGAAGAGTCAGCGAGCAAGCTACGTATAGTAGAAATTAGAGGAGTCCCTTTTTTCTTGAGAAACGTACCATTATGTACCAATATACGTATGCACAACGAGTCAACTTTATACTGGCTTTCAAGCACTTTCTTGTTGGCCATATAGTTTGTATAAGCAACATATAAAAGCATGTATAGCAGAAGTTGATTAGCAATGAGAACGAGGGAACTGGCAGCCACTGAACGTGCAGTGAATGTATAAATCCAAGCGATGTTAGCAAGATCACCCAAGATATACAGCAGATAGAACAGTTCATTTAATACTGGTGGAATATCTCGAAATACTGTGGTTAATGCGTAAATGATATATGCAGTATTCCACAAGTAGATCAAGCTCCATATTGAGAAAGCCCATCCCGCTGGTGTGATATCCAGAACAAATTCGTCCGAGACATTCTTGATTGAGGTTGGGAAAGGTTTCAAGCCAGCGCCGCCTAAACCATTCAAAACAATCTTTGCTAGAAAGACAATTAAAGCCAGTATGGCAAGCATGCTCGTCGATCCTTGGCGGCTACCCATTGTGTTTTCAAACTATAAAGCAGTCCTTTCGCTTCCGATCACGTCGTTTATAAAGTTTGGGATTAAATACACACTGATCATGGTCAAGTCTACAAATTATGCAATCAAATACGTCGCTCTGCAACGCGCGTCAGTCATCTACATCATGTGACACGAACGCGTGACGTGTGCACGTGCGATGGATGATCGATAATTTGCCGCGTGATTACGTATGGCTGTGTTTGTTTCTTCTCTTCGAATGCGAAATATTTGAATAAACAAGTTTGTGACAAATTAAATGAATAGTATGCGCTATTAGAAGCCATAGGATTTTACCAACAGAATGCTGGATTCTTACCATAAAATAAAACAATGGGTTAGGGAGTAGTCTCTGTCTCTTTGCAATGGCCATTGGCCCATTATGCGGGTTTTCCCTGTGGACATTGTGTTTACCAATACCACCATGCCTCACTTTGGTGTTAAGAACACGTATACATGAAAACGAGGCTTGGTGGTAAGGACAAAAGCATCAGGGAAAACCCGCATAATGACCATTGCACGGCATGTATGCACGTGGCCAACCCATGTGTTACGCCATGCATACCAATGATTACGTAACAACAAAATTTGGTTAACAAAAAGGCAGTTCCGTACATTGTATTCGGTCAATCTCGCTTTGTGTTTTAGTGTGCCATAACAACGTTCTCAAGGTAAAATGTCATCGCAGTCGCTTGCAAACAAAAGCTTTGGTTTTCTTTCGTTGGCAGTGTTCGTGGTGAAGATCGTACTGAACTACTTGAGTGGTCGTGCCATATATCCATTTCCAAACAGTCAAGGCAATGTTTCGAACTATTTCTATCTCGAGATTACACCAGCTGGCTGGGCATTCTCCATCTGGGGTGTCATATACACACTTAATGCAGGTTATATTATTTACGCTATAACTACACTTTTCAGACCTGTACCAGTCATCTTTACATCACGATTCTTCCTTGTGTATATTTTCACCGACATTGCCAACGTCGCATGGTTGTTCGCATTTTCCAACGAGGAAGTTGGTTGGAGTTGTGTTGCCATCATCGCCTACCAATTGGGCTTGTATGGTACATTAGTGATTGTTTATCGCAATTATCATGCTCATCAGAAACAACTGGAAACAGCTTATCCAAAAGATGCCTGGGCAACACGAATACTGGCCCAAAATGGTAAGTATGTCAGGAGGGTGGGGTTATAGAGTAAATGCACATTTTACTTTTCATCTATCACAAATATAACCACTAAATAATTAGAGTAAAATGCTCTATTATCTTCATTTTTTATACATACAATTTTAGCAATAAAGCACTGTAATTTTCCTCTTAAGGTATAATGATGAATGCTGCTTGGGTGACCATTGCTGCTCTTCTTAACATTGCTATGGTGTGTACATACAAGTGGGGAGCAACCAATTCCTTCTCGTGTAATCTTGCTCTCAGCATTCTTCTGGTTGAAACTCTTCTTTGGTTTTACCTGGAAAATTGGCCAATCCAAAGCTATCTTAACTTCACATACCTTGACTGGCCAGTCGTACTGTGGGCACTTTCAGCAAGTCTTGCCAAAAATTGGGACCCAGACAAGACAAGTTCCAAATTTAGTCTTGCTTTGATTATCATTGCTGCCATTGCATTCATTGCAAGAATCACACTGCAGGTGCTGCGAGCTAAGACTGTGTCCTGTAACAGAGGTCAAAAGGTCTGATTAAACTCCAGGTTTATCTCCATGTAATACATGGCTTACAACAAAATATTTTTTTTCTGGCTTCAATGATTTTAGTTAAAAAAATTGCAATTGAACATCCTTTCCTATGCTGCAGGTTGGTAAAAAGTTATCATAAGAACCGTGAAGGAAACTTTAATAGAACATGCTGCAATATAAAAAAATAATATATAAACTAGTATATAATATTATGTAGTCATTTTGACATTAGTAAATACAATGCGTTATGATTTATGCATTTGTAGTCTGGTTGACTTTTGTAAATGTTTGATAAATAAAGTACTGCTAAATGAATCACGTTGTTGCTACAGTTGTTTCCATGTGACAGCTGAGTCCAGGTTTTTTAAGTGTTTTGGGGGTAAAGTATGACATGGACAGCATGATTTGGTTTCATCAATATCAGTCAATAGATTGAGTAGATTGTCTAAAAGCCAAATAAGATGAAATAGGCTCAAGTCTGCACTTAGCCAGGAATCAGGGGTCATTAAAAGTCACGTGAATCCCCCTGGGACGTTGGCCACATGACTTGGCATCGAGCCCGCAACATAGATAGATGATATAGGCTTAGTACAGTCTTATTGGTTTAGCCGGCCTCGAAGGTGAATGCTAATTATTTATTCACGATTTCCGGCTGGACAAACGTCCCGCGGGCCCGCGGCTGATAACATTATTAGTCAAATTCTTCGTTTAGTCGTTAAAAGAAAGCAAATGAAGTATCCGGGTGTACATGTCAGACTTTTACCCACATTTAGTTCTATCTAATTTTTACCAATATCTTGTGTGGATTTTAGCTGAACTATTTTGAAAAATGCGGATTTTCCGATCGGTAGCGTGTAATTGAATATTATCCCATTTAGAGTTTGTTGTGAACTTGTGAAGCTCACAACTAATCCTGCAGTACGTGTAACCTCTTTAAAAATAAAATATTCGAGTAGAGAATGTCTTTAGCTTCATTTCGTTCATTTGGTTTATCTCAATCCGATGCGTACTTTTCGAGATATCGGCCATGGAAAATAGTCACTTCAGGCGCCAATATCTAACTGGTCCTGTAAATGTGTCCCACAATTGTATTGCTAGCCAACTACGCGTACGACGGATATTGGTTATACCAGCGCCCTGATTATACTATTGATGTCCTAAAATTGGAACACATGGCGTGAGAATTCAGCCGTTCCTAACCTAGGTGGATGAAGGGCGGAGGTGTGACCGATACCAAGGGGCATCTATGGTCCAGGGGCCGGCTGTTCCGTCCCTCTCAGGGTATTGGGCTAGCCTAGTCCCGTGGATAGCGCTCGGACGTCCGAAAAGTGCTGCCATCGGCGTAAAAGGTGCGACGTTCTGCAAGCTCTAAGTTGTAAGTCGGAAGGACTGGCCACGAACCTTTTTAACTTTTATTCCCTTCGCAATCGTACTGTCTATTGTACGACTATTTTACTGTCTAACACCCGGGAGTTTTACTCTGTGACACTGCATTTTTACAAGCGTAGGTCAACAATACCGTACTATAGTATTAAATTTCCCGGCTGACAGCTGCATAATATTGTAGTATACTGTAGTATCTTAGTATGCTGTAGTAGAGCTTAATATTGCCAAAGGAAATTTTTATTAAACTTGCAATAATAAGACGTGCCTGAAGAAGTCGATGGGGCAGCTTTATTGCTTTTTTAATCGTGTTTATTAAATCCCATTTAATTGACCAGTTCGAACTCAATTTCCACCATCCAAAATGACATGAAATTATCGAGGAAATTATGTCACAACCCGCAATATTTTCTCTTCAATTTTGTTTTTTTTGGAAACTGTGTCTTTTGAAACTGTGACGCCACTGTGTCGAAGGACACATTAAAAATTCTCCTACTTATACACTCCTCAGCATCCTCCACCCTTATATTAACAATAATAATTAATTGTAAAACAGGCTTAAATTAATAAGAGAAAATTGAAACTAGACCCAACCCTAACCTAGCCTAACCCTAACCCTAACCGCACCGTCAATGACGTAGCCCTCGGCAAAAATGTCCTCTCGGGGTACAATCATAGCCTGCGAGCAGAGCTCTCCGCGAGGGCACGTAAAATTATCACCAACATTTGAAACCCGTTCAAAGCAACTATGTCCAAAGTCGGTGAGAGTGAATGAAAATTTGTGATGAAAAAAGAAAACGAAAGCAAATTTGCAAAAAAAAATCAACTGAATAATGTTGATTTATTGATAAACATGTATATAGGAATGTATATATAAAACATGTATATTATAGGAATGAAACGACAAAATACACAATAGTTCTGGACACTTGACGTTTCATCTTTAGTTATCTTAGTTGGTAGTTTTTCCTGTGTTGGTATTCTTGTCTGCTGCAGCCTGGAAGCGGGCACCAAAAGAATCCTTAGGAATCTCTCCACCGGTTTTTGCCGCCTGGGTGCTCATCACACGACTTTTGTCCTCTTGGGTGGCTTTTTTTGGTGGCATCACTGCTTGCTGGCTAGAAGTGTTGAAATTGGTGCACTTGATTAAAATATTCAGTTCCACAGTTATTTTAATATTACTGATTAGTTTACTCTGAAACACATAATGTCATAGGCGATCATAAGCGCTAGCCTACTTTTATAAAAGGTAAAAAATATTATTTTTTTCCATCACGTTTTTGCAAAATAAGGAGGCGGGTAATTTTGATTTAATTTTTTATTTTTACTGTGTATTTTCGTTCATTGTTTGAGATCAGGTAACTCGCGGCTGAACGGTTCTGGAGTCTGTGACGTAAAAAACAACAGCACACGGCGACGACCACTCACTCTCCAACAAAATTGCGACTACTTCCGATAAAAAAAAACGAGAGTAATAATTCGTCGGGTCATCGTACCGATCATCAGTGGAACCGACGTGAAAAATGTAAGGTCATTTATTTAACGCATTTTCTGTCCGGTCGAATGACCCAAAGTTCTTTGCGAGCTTGGTTGCTTATACGCGGGGGCCATCGACGCGTGCGCTACGATCACATTGGAGTTGTAAGGAGCATGACCCGACGTTAATGCCTAGCGGGCATCTTGTTAAAAAATTAATTCAAGCGGGCAAATTTTCGGGGGGCGGGCGGTGATGAAAATATTTTTTTATTGGCCTAATACATAACTACATTAAACTAAAGGATCGTTGTTAACACACGTACAAGAAGGTGATCGTCCTTCCCGTTTGCCAAAAACCAGGCGGGCGGTTTCTTCTTTAAACACCTTTAATTTTACTACATGTCCTCCTAGTCCATGCCGCGGTGTGGATTCATATCACTGATGATTCATAATATACAACGTATTGAACAGAGCACCCGCTAACAACACGTGGCTCTGCGCCGGTGCGCCCACCAGGCTACTCGCATATAGTTGACAAACATGTGTACGATTGCATGCAACAACGCATGATGTCGTTTTCAAGTTTCGCAATTCGGGATATTAGAGAGTTTAAGATCTACAACGCGAACGTCGACGACGCGACCTTCAAGACAATAGGATTACTTAACCAAAACAATAGAATGAATAATTAAATAGCCCACGATACGAGAGTCGTTGCCGTCGTCCTTGCGCTGTTTTCAACGCCGCTGGGAGCAGTTTAACGGCGTAGAATAAACGACGTCAACTCCAGTACAACGTGAAAGTTCAAAGCCAATATTGCTGACTTTAATGCTAAGATTTGAGAATGTTGAACGATTTACAGAAGCCCCAAAATAAGGTTTCACAGTGTAACAACGTTAGTCAACCATGACGACTTTCAAATAAGATCTTTTTTATATCGCGTTGTCGGCCACCGCGTCGTCGTAAATCTTAAACTCTCTAT
>JAOTOK010044963.1:0-32577 GCA_025770025.1 Virgularia gustaviana
AAATCTGGCCATTAAAGGGTTAACGAGTAAAATCGTCTGGCGTTAGCCAGAGTAAAATACTAAAGACTGCTGGATGCTGTCAAAGGGTTAATACATTATATTGAACCCAGGGCCATTTTTGTGTGGCCGCGAGCTAAATGACCAGACTTCCCCCCTGATTATGGAGAAATATTTTGGTCATAACTCCCGCCCTACAGTTGAAATTCGGATGACGCTTATCCTGTGGTGATGCGATCAGCGCACCCAGAACCCGCGATGCTAGTGAAGCCAATACTAATTCGTATAAGCTAGGTGGCACCCGACGGCTAACGAAGTGGTGAGGTCAAGTGGCCAACCATGGGTTGTGTTGTTCCCAAAAGAACTGACTATAGCTTTACATGATGTTCTTCCAAATAAACTGAGGTCACTCGTCCAAGCCATGGTCCGATTGGTCAGCGCGGTGGTCCATCTTCAGATCTTTCCCAATTACGCGCAAAGAAGATAGGATAACAAGGGCAAACAGTGGGAGGGAGCCGGTGTTTAATACTGCTGCATGTACTTCCGTTTTGTGTCCATGTAGTATTAAGCAGTAAATACACATCGGATAAATACTCCCACGAATGATTATCTAGTCTAGTAGTTACACCATAATGATTCTAGTCAGTGGCATACGGCGGCATTGAGTAGTGCTCCTTGGTAAATCACATATGTGCCTTATTTCATATCATACGGTGCCGTAATTATGTCCGTGATACGAATGGTGTTTTGTAATATTATTGTATTGGTGTCATGCATTTGTTTTACGCCAGTTGGGTCAAAGAACACTAATGAAGACCCATATCACACCATCGTGACAGTAACCCGAGGTATTCACAACGCGGTCGACGTTTTCACCGTTTGTTCCCGCGATCACGAACCTCTCGTGAGATTCTTTGATGACCATGAAGATGCGGAGACTATGAACTGCAGTGCGGTAACAAGCGACAAAATGAAATGTGAAACGCAACCGGCTTTGGAGAAGCGATATGATTGTCAATGTCAAGCTATAACGCAGAACTATGTCGAAAGTTTGAAAAAGTGCGCGAGCAACAGTGAGCTGCGTCAAGGTAAGTTATTACTAAGGATGTTATGCCCGTGCAACACTCACTGTCACGAGTTCACCTTATAATTACGGCATACAGTATATAATTAGACAACTTACACCGGTGACAAAACATACTTTGAAATACCAGGTGTGATGTTTAGTCAATGAAATCATACACTGATATGTTAGTTTGGTTTCACTTATTCGACTAGAAGGTTTGATGACCGGCCAGCTTCAATCATATCTGAAAACACTCTTCAGTTTGGTATGAAAGTTGGTGAAAATACTAAATACATTAACAAGTTCCCTGCAGTGCAGTCTAGCGAAATCTACACATGTATCCTAGGCCGATAGGAGCCTTTACCAGCAGACAGTTTAATGAAATATAGAAGACAATTAAGAAAGACAAATCTTAAAAATAAGAAGAATTTTTTCATTGGTTTGACAATGACTTTGCAATAGAGCCCTAAAACCCAAGTTTATCTTGTTTCGAATATTGAGTTTAAAAGATGTTATTCGGAGTTATTTTTCTTCTGTACTTACAGATTGATACAAAATACTGCCATTGACACTTAATATTTATCAATTTCGATTAAAATAGTTTCCTCGAGAGCAGTTTCGTTAAATATGAAATTAGCGGACGCCGGATGTAACTAAGTCCACATATAATGACGCTTGTTGAATGAAGTTGTTTGATTTTGGCGCTTGTTGTAACAATGAAGCCGAATACATGCAAGTGAATACACACCTCTAACATCACAACATGAAACATTAGCTACAATTGGAGAATATTACATGTGGATATACTTTGTATCCTTTCTTCTAGTTTCTTCGTCCAACCGGACTTATACAAAGTAGCTACATCGATAGTGTCAACCCTTCCACTTAGGAATTATAGGATTAAGGAATTCATAATAAGCCTTGTTTCAAACATGACTATTGTCATAAACTGACTTTATCTCTTCGGTAGTATCCTATGAATTCATGTCTGCATTCTGTCAGATCATGAATTCCTACTTTTTTCACTGGAAACGCCAAATGGTTTACTCAAAAAACGGATTAAAAAAGCCATATTCGTTACACCATTTATTATAACATCTGTACGAACTATAACACTTCCTTGTCTCCAGAGCGGTTTGAGACCATTGTTGAACTACATCACTAATGATATCCGCTTATATAAGATGCTTAGTGTCTAAAACTTTCTCACCATTACTGTTTTCTTCACCTTGGCAACAATTTTAAAGATGGAAACTCGGCGTCAAATAACTGTGAGGTTGGCGAGAGGGAGAGCTAAAGAATATCTTTGGTTATAGAGGGCCACAGCAAAATAATCAGTTAGACAATCTATACATTGCTTTTCTGTGGAACAATATTGTTATCAGCTGGTCGATTGTACTGTCTTGCGACAATATGTAGCACCAATAATCCCCACGTCATCATTTTTTTAATGAATTTAGGGATGTTTCGATGCCAGGCAATATTATTCCATATATATGATAAGTAATATAGGTGTGTCGAAGAGGTACGTTTTCTATAAAAATATTTTTTTGCATCGTTCTTGACTTTCAATAAAAAGACAACGAATGTTAAGGAAAGAAATTATTGGATGTCTAGACTCCATAATTTGTTACGTAATGGTTGTCAAGGACAAGTAAACACAGCTAGGCGCACCTAGTCAAGCCACCGCGTAATCTAGCATAAGCTGGACAAATTTCATATAATCTTGGTGAGGGATGATGATGTTCACTTGGCTCAGCTCAGTTGTTAGTTAGATGCTGTTATATACTATGGCAATTAATCGATGGTGTTTACGTGGGGGCGTCTAGGAAGATCAGTTCAGCTAGAGCTCCCACGGCTATATCTATCTAGTGTAGTTACCGTGCAGTTACTACGGTATAGCGTAGCATGCGAGCCGGCCCCTAAATGTCCCTACGATCCAGCGCCAAGTCCCCAAAACAACACAGAGAGCCGGCTCAAAGGCTATTACTACGGCTACATAAAAACATTTACATTCTTATTTATTTTAGATAGTCAGCACAAAAACATTTTGATTCTTGCTCGAGCAATTGATTTATACAAAAACTCTAAATATTGTCTTTATTTCTTTCTCAATTGCCCTCAAGGTTGCGTGTTCCGGTTTGGCTCTTGGCAATACGAAAGAGGATGGGCCTGGAACACAAAGGATGCCCCCCTCCTTCCGGTATTTTTTGACGCAGGTTTTGCAATGACTGGTTCATTTAACGTCAAAAAGAAAGACTATAAGACATGCATACTGACAAACATCACCATGCTCAACCAAGACGGGGAATGGTATCTATTTGAACACAACCCCTTCAATGTGAAGATTTACACTTATAAGGAATTCTATCAAATTAACTGGGTAAGTTATATTGTGAAACAAGAATGCGTAACCTGAAAAATACAAGTAGATTTGTAATGAGGATACTTGGATGATCATGAAATGCGTGGCATGACCATATGCATGACGAAAATGCCGCGATAAGAGAAAGAGAGGTTCTGTATCCAGGGACATATATATGCCCAGGAAATTGGGTCCCAATTCAGGGGGATGTGATCCAAAATCCAGATAAGGATCAAGGGTTGGAAGGGGGTAGGTATCTGGAAAAATTAAAAAAGAGCTCAAGGATGAAGACTATAACGACTTACCTATAAATCTTATCTACTATAGCTAAGAAATGATGTTGACGCCGACACAAAGGCAAAGCTCCAAGGCAAATTACTCCGGATCTACATCACTTGCGATCCAGTCAACTATGGCCTTGACATTGGAATCAAAGAGCCACTAACTTCTTGTTTTGCTTTAAAAGTAACTGGGACTACTACTGGTAAGTTAACATGCTTACATTTATTTCTTGTTCCGATCTTTATGGTGTTATCAGTTGTGTTCCATGATGTTTGTGAACAACTTCTAGTTTTAACAGGTTGTTTTCTAGTCTGTAATCATGTGGTTCTTAGTTGTGAAGGGCGACGCTAAAACATTTTATGATGTCTGTACGTACAACCGAGAGTATCTGGGGATTACACCACTTCAGCAAAATTTCTTGCCCAATAATTCGTCCTTTCTGTTCGGAGAATTCCCCCCCCCAAAAAAAAAGAAAATGAGAGCCAGCTCCGGGCCTGACATACACTCATATAATATATGTTTGGGTCCAATTTCGTTGTATGAAATCTTACATCAACGAGTACCGTTCTGTTATATCTCTTTCAGCTGAACATAAAAAAATGGGGCAACCAGAAGAACGTAGTTCTTCCAATGCGACTGCCATAACTGTTGGCGTGGTCTTCGCTGTGTTATTCGTGATCATAGGAGTTGTGTTGGCGGTCTTCTTGTTTTATCGAAGACGGGCAGGTGGCAAGGACTTCTTGCCAAAACCATGTTGGAGAATTTGAAAGCAACAAACACGATCACTGATACATAATAAGTTTCTAATAGGTTTCAGAGAGGCTTAGAGTGGCAGTACGACGAAGAAGTCGTTAATCGAAATTATTGTTAATTTATTATTATATAATGAATTTCTAAACTTTAGAATATTGTGTAGTAATTGGTTATCTGTCACTATTGCGATTTTAGGACGTCCTCAAATAATAATATTAAAAATTAATATATACCAGAGTTTATTTCAGGAAAACTTCATAACTATTAAATTAAAATGTCAACAATGTGGCCGATTAATTTTGCTATGAGCAAAATCGATGCGCTGAAGAGACTGTAACCCCCCACCTTTAAATTGAACAAGCAGTTTCTGGCTCACAATCGACGTCACTTGTTCTTATATAGCACGCAAAGTATCTCGTAAATATATTTTAATAATTCGAGAAAACAGTTTTGAAAAAGTCTAAAAATACCATAAATAAGCAAACCAAATAAAAAAGTTGTATTGTACACATGTATGATTTATAATAAGCAATTTTCAAAGAAGAGCAAAGACTGGGTTCTATTTTGCATTGCATGAATGTTGGAAATGTTTGCAAGGTCTTTTGTTACAATACTATACGGCAGGTGCGCCTCGTCAGCTATCAGCTCATATATACGTCTCGAGCTCATGGAAATGGAGTTTTTAAATCAGTTTACACACCAAATAGCGATATATCGATATGTCGTGTCTGTTGATAATTAGTAGGAACTCATCTTTGACGCTCTATAACTCGCTAAGTACAATATGCGATTGAAACGACACCAACATCATTAGAATGAGAAACTCAAGAGCTATGTAGCAATATCAACGTCATTGGTGTATAGGGGGAGCACGGGTGGCAGAAGCGATTAGCATGCTGCCTCTCACCTCTAGTTAAGCCCGGTTGAGTATGGTTAGTACTTGGATGGGTGACCGCCTGGTAATAAGCATACTCAACCGCTTAACTATGTGAGTAGAGTTTAGTTTCGTCTCGTCTCTCCAGTGCATCGAGGGTTTTTCTCCGGGTACTCCGGTTTTCCTCCCTCAGCAAAAACGAACCTAAAACACACGCGGGACCGCTGTAATTGGCTTTTCGGCTGTTGCGGATATACCCTGTCTGAAAAAGACGAAGTTTAATAAACCATAGACCATAAACCGTATATTGAGAACTAGCGTTTTTATATCTCGCCAAACGTCGCATCAATTTTTTCGATAGCTATGTTGTGTCTGCTGATAATTAGTAGGAACTCACTTACATATATTTGACGAGTATAACTCGCTAAATGCTTATGGGATTCAGTTAGAATGAGAACATCAAGAGCTAACTAGCAATATCTAAATTATCGAGTAGGAACTCGCCCATCTTTGACGCTCTATAACTCGCTAAGTATTTATGCGATCGAAATGAAACAAACATAGGAAGAATGAGAACACCAAGAGCTTAGCAATGTAAAAGCTACAGTTTGGTATAACGAACAGCGTTCAATGTCAAATGGTTTGTGCTCAAAAGTCGCAAAAAATCTCGAGAGCTCCAGCTTACACTAGTATATATAATTCACTGCTGGTGTGGGATAAGATTGAAACACCCAGATTACAAGCAGTCCCTCCATTTTTCTTGGAAAGATCGAGCATAGCAAACGACTTAACGCATCCTGTGTATATAGTGCTAATTCGTATCCAATGCAGCCCTACCTCAAGTGTCCATGCTAAGGGTTAGAGCACAGAGGAGCTTGGCCTGTTCATATGATGGCTTGCTTAGGAAAGTAACTCCAACTGTCAGAATGGTTAGCCTTCAACCACTATTTTAGCCATTTAACCTGGACTGATCTTATTGGCGTTTGGGTTTGCTAATGTCTGGTTTCCACACACTTAATTTTTCGAAATGGTTTAATCACAACTGGGCGTAGTTATTTTGAAAGCGGTATCATCAAACGAATTACTATATTATAATTGACACATCACCATTGGTCACATTTATACCATATATACCAAGGTTACGATCAATTAAAACAAATATAAAGTTATCAGTCTGACTGAAGCTGTGTACTAAAATATTGTAGCTACGTTTGGACAGGAAGGCCATCCGGCCAAGGACAAAAGTTTGCTGATTTAATCTAATCTGTTTGTTAGAATGTCGACAAAAGTCTTAAGAAGAGTGTTTATTTTGTTCTTTTCGTTTTGCGTGCATGCAATGGTCCTCCTGCAAAACGGACATGCTTCGATATTTTCTGACCCAGAATCTACGGCATATATAACTCGGGGTCTTACATCTGGTTCGCCGGATACCTTTATCGTGACATCCTACGACACAACGGCATGTGGTAACTTGGAGAAGCTTAGCGAGGAGCTTGGGGCGCTTTGTACGGTGAATCCAAGCGATGTTGGTTCACTATGTGTACTAAACTGTACATGTTTTTCAACCACATCGGCATTTATTATCAGTGAGAAACGTTGCAAGACGGAAGAAATGTTCAAACAAGGTAACGGTTTAAAATTATTCACTTCAGAGAAGATCCTCTGTACGGATATCATGGAATAACCGTTTGGTTTAACCCCAAAAGAACTGACACTCACAGGTACTTTTCCAATCGACAAGTAAAATCGTCTGGTATTAGATATCGTAAGACCAACAATAAGTGACCAATTGTGCCTTCCAGGGTTAAAGCTCGTTGACAGCAACCAGCAGTCTTTAGTATTTTACTTTGACTAACACCAGACGATTTTACTCGTCAACGGGAAGGCCTCGTCGACAAAGGATTAAAAACTATCTTACTAACCTTCTGACAACAACCAGCAGTCTTTAGTGTTTTACTCTGGCTAACGTCAGACGATTTTACTCGTCAATGGGGAAGGCCTCGTCGACAAAAGGTTAATGGAAGTTAATTTAGTCATGGATTATAGCTGAAGTATACTTCCCCCCCTTCTTGCGTTAGACAGGGTAATTGAAAGTGAAACCCATAAATGGCCCATTGCTTAGGAATCAGGATAAACGATATCGATAGATCTGTATATGTACTTTACTTATCATGATACTGTTTTACCTTATAATATTTTGACTCTCACAATTATGATTTAATTTAACCTTTCCCCTGTTCTGCTGTATTATTCTTTCTGCCCAACTCCAGACAGTCGGGCGTCATTAAGAGCAATCTGGGAGGGAAGGGTGGATTTCATGTTGTTTTCTTGAAAACTCTGGTTTCATTTACTTGTAAATAAGTTTTTTGATAATACTATATAGTATAGCTCTTTACAATGTTACCCGTGCAGGCAGGCTATGATGAGTAAGATATAGTCTGACGTTAGAAAAGGTAAGAAACTTAAATGATAGACTGGATCCCTTTCCCCTGAGGTTTATTTTACTTGATCAGCAGACAAAAGTTTCAGGTTTTAATGTGATGTGAACTGGTTTTCAAACGAAATTTTTCAAAACGAAAGAGATCAGTCGTTAATTCGTTGTTCATCGGTTGTATTAAGACCAACTGGTAGCAGAAGTGTAATTAGGATACCTTATCGACGGAAAAGCCCTCACACGGTGTTTCACTGCCTCAGAGCCACGGCTTACTTTTTGTGCTCTTTTAACGAGCAATATCCTGCGTAGAAAGGTTAATAACCTGACCACCAAGTTCGATAATGCAGCGTTTGTTACTCTATTGTTACAATATTGGCGTATGTTCATGAGATGCTAACTGCGGTTGCTTCCTGTTTTAAAACTTTAAAAAGTCATCAGTTGATCTTTTTTCCAAGTTACGGTACTGTGACAAGGCGAATCTAGGGAAATTGTGGACACTTAATAGTTAACTGCGCAGGAAATTGACATTTTATTGGAAAACAGTTAGTTTTTTTAGTGGGATTTTCTGGCATCAAAGCTCCGTCCTTATATACGGGTAAATATTTGTTTCGGCGTCTTGACATTTAGGTTGTCACTTCGTTTTTGGCTCTTACTCGAACGCTGGTAGTTGGGACTGGGATACAATCAATGATTCATTGCCATTGCTTAACCTCGCTAATAGTTTTGGCTTCATGAGTGGTTTCAACGCTTCGGCACGTGAGTACCGCGATGGATGTATCATGATCGCACTCGAGACTTTTAACCACAATGGAGAATGGGAAGAATTTACCGGTTCATTCAACGAGGATACCCTTGGATTCTATGAGTTATATCATATGTGGCATGTGAGCTTGGTAAGCATCTATAAATATTTCGGTTTTTATGATAGTTATTATGGTTTGTCATTATTTGATGTGCTCCTATAGTTATTCTTATATATATATATATATATATATTTCTATGTGTGTTATATAATTCTTTACCCACACCTCATCTTGCTTTTTGTTATTCTCGTTATCCCCATTATCTTTATCGTTCCCCTATACCCTAGTTGCCTTCATTATCTCCGTCACCCTCCTCATCCTCATTACCCTGGATATCCTCCTGGTCTCCGTCATTTTCATTGCCTCGATCACTTTCCCTCCACTCGATTGTTGCCTTCATTACCTCCATATCTCGTCACTATCATCTCCATTATCCCTATGGTCCCCATTACCCTCGTTATCCTCCTTTTTCTGCTACCTTCCTGGTCTCTGTTATAACCTTCAATATCTCCATCATGCCCGTGACCTTAAATTACCCTCGCTCTCATATTTCTCCCGCTTACGCACGATTGGGGTTGGATGCACTCCAGATTTAACTGTCAATAAAATCACCATTACATAACTAACATTATTTTGGTCTTCATTCGCTCCGATAAAGAACCTAATCAATTACAACTGGACACGACACCACAGCACCATGCAGCAAGCACGATCCTAGTTTTCAGGGAATGTTTAGCTAATTTCAGTACTGGTCAGAAATACATCTCAAGCCAAAAGACAACCTCAAAATCAACAGTCTATATCTTTAGTCCTTTAGGTGTACTATCTATCGCTGTTACCTTGACAACGTATCCAATCTTAATTTTAAGGTTACATCGTCATTATCCTCCAGCAACCAAGATGAACTACAAGGAAAATTTCTGAAAATGACCATTGAATGTAGCGGAGCGAGTGTGAATGATAATATCGTCACATTCGTGGAAGAAATATCATGTGCTGTCATCAAAGTGAGCGGGAATCTTACATGTATGTACACATTATCATCAGAAAGCTTTGGTAATTTAGAAATCGTATCTAGATAATCTCTGAAACTGAATTGCTATATATGCATTCCAAGTTTAAGTACAGCAGCCAAACCTCTTTTGTCTAACCTGTATGCCTCAGAAATAGAAATAGAAATCCAGTTAAAACCATATTGCACCATTTTACAAGTTACTATGCCGTTTGTTGATATTTCAGATAAGTACAACAATACAGTTCCCGTACTAAGTTCATCATCCACACAAGCGAGTAGTGTACCATGGAAAACGATTGGATCAACCACATACAGTACTATACGCCAGACGACCAGTGGTACCCAACAGTTCACCATACTAAGCACTTCTTCGCTACTATTGCACCCAACCGATGGTGCAAGTTATACCAGCGTGGGGAGCATACCTCTTACCACTGGCCAGATGAGCATAACTCAAAAACCCACGTTCAACCCAACACAAACAACTACTGTTCAGATATATACTCAGACGTCAAAGAACCCAATCACCCGAAATCCCACCATAACGGCGAGTAGGACAGACTCCAGCAACCAAACAACTACCAGTGTTGGTGACCGTAAAACACCCACGTTCAACCCAACACCAACCACTACTGTTCAGATATATACCCACACGCCAAACACCCTAATCACCCGAAATCCCACCATAACCGTGAGCAGAACAGACTCCAGTAACCAGACAAGTACAACTGGTGGTGACCGTAAAACACCCACGTTCAACCCAACACCAACCACTACTGTTCAGATATATATCCAGACGCCGAACACCCTAATCACCCAAAATCCCACCATAACCGTAAATAGAACAGACTCCAGTAACCAGATAAGTACCACTGTTGGTGACCGTGAAACACCCACGTTCAACCCAACACAAACAACTACTGTTCCGATATATACTCAGACGTCAAAGAACCCAATCACCCGAAATCCCACCATAACAGTGAGTAGGACAGACTCCAGTAACCAAACAACTACCAGTGTTGATGACCGTGAAACACCAACCACTACTGTTCAGATATATACCCACACGCCGAACACCCTAATCACCCGAAATCCCACCATAACCGTAAATAGAACAGACTCCAGTAACCAGATAAGTACCACTGTTGGTGACCGTGAAACACCCACGTTCAACCCAACACAAACAACTACTGTTCCGATATATACTCAGACGTCAAAGAACCCAATCACCCGAAATCCCACCATAACGGTGAGCAGAACAGACTCCAGTAACCAGACAAGTACCAGTGTTGGTGACCGTGAAATTGTTGTTATTCTTGCTTCAGCTATTGGTGTTTCGTTCTTTGTCGTGACGTTAACTGCGTTAACCATCATTGGCCGAACTGTCTTTACTTACAGAGGAACTGGAGAAACAGGGTTACCTTACCAAACGAGAAGAACTCCAGGCTCGATAGAGATGAACAATATGGTAATATTTAATCCTCGACATATTTGAAGATCCTGAAATGCTTTACCTACTAAAAATCTAGTCGAACACGAGAATTAGAAAAATGAACGAAATCTCACCGTATCGAGGTGTAATTCACCTCTACATCTTCTCCTAGCAGCGTTATAAGCGTTAGATTGTCTGCGTTAAAATCTCGTGAGGGTACATCTTTCGTGGTTTCACCATGACATAGCATGAAGGTTTCCTTTAATTTTATTTTCACAAGACCGTCTAATAATGTTTTTTGAGTAGTGGTAGTAGACGAGAAGTAATAGTAGTTGTAATATATATAGTTAATATCGGGCAAGTTTAAGGATAAGAAAGAAACTTTTTGTCAATTAGTATTAATTACTGAGATGGTTCATGTGTCATCAAGGTCTAGACGTGTTTAGCACTTTTAGCATTAAACGAACAATTTCACCTACCAAATTAGCAGGTTTTCTTTGACTCACAATTAATTCACGTTTACAGACCACGATTTACTGACTTGTCGAGCCATTCGGCTTGATTGCAGACGCGACAATTCGCAATTGCAGTCGATCATTGCAATTCACGGTTGCTGCGACACGACAGAAATCTTTACCTTTAAATTGCTACAGATTTTTGGACCATGCAGGAACCGATTACCTACTCGTTGCTCATACACGTAGCGTAGTCCTTAGGAAATTTACATGCGATTTTACATTGTAGCGTAGGCCTAGCGTGGAGTAAAATGTCGATAAACTAATATACATAGCAATAGGTCAACAGCGATATTTGGCCTCTTAGTTATCAGTTGCTTTCTGTACATATCAGGAATACTTTAATCCCGATATATTGACCCGAGTCCAAGCCTAAACATTAAAACTAACCTAAACCAACCTTACCATATTATGTAACCACTTTATTAATACCTAATGACGTAGTCCCAATTCTGCTACCCAGGGACCCACCGCACCTGACAAATTGGGATGAGTGAAGGGTACCTTAATTATGATGAAGATTACGTAGCACCAATTTGTTTACATGTTACAAGGAAACGGAATAACGTGTCATGCCTAGATGCATGTGCGTAATAATATAACTATGCAACCATCCTACGCTCTATTCTCTTCTTTTATGTAAAGTTCAATTGTGTCGATCGAAACTGACATTTGAATTAATATGATGATAAAGAACACGGCATGACGTAATGGGTGCGACACCGTATATGGTCATGTAAATCACAGTTGTGACTCGGTTAAAAGGAAGCGCACTCCAGGTGACCTAATAATCATTACAAAGATTTACCCGGAATATATAACTTACTGCAAGTCAGAAGAGACTCACACATATACAAGGTATATTGCAGAAACCAAACGCGAAGAATAAAGTCAACCACAAGATAAACCCAATTACAGAACTACGCCAATAAACCAAGGTACGAAAACATTAAGTTTGTGTATTTCGTGTGAACACAATCGTTGTGACGTGCAACAACAAAACAATGGCATTTCTGGTTAATATTTACTGTGATACGAAGGTTTTACTAAGTAATCAAATTAACTCGGCCTGAAATGGTAAAAACACTTGTTGCTTGCCGTAAGCCGAGATGTTCAAGAGCCTTACTTTAGGCAAAAATTCAAATTTAACTATACAGAGGATATTAAGTACAGCAATCAGATGGATCGACGCCGAGTTAATAATTGACCAAGTCACTGATAGTCTTGTTAGGATCAGTTTAGAGTTCTGAATAACACAGAAGCAAGACTTTCTACGAATGCAGTAACTACCCAAGGCTACTACTGGCCTCATTTGAGCAGAAATTTAAAGAAAACGAAAGGACTGGAGATACATCGACCTCGAGTTAACAATAGTACCAGACTGCATGGTCGACTCTTCGACCATTCAGTGACAATTGTTCAGTGGGGTCTTCTGAGTTACCAAGAAACAACTTTTCTATTCGTTAAATTACTTCAACTTCAGGTCTAAACAACAGAGAAACGTACCGACAAAGTTGCAATGATGCAAATTCTGGTATTTCGCTCATGTAACATAGCTAGATCTCTGGTTAATATTTGACTAAATGGTTTTATATTACTAAAATCGATATACTTTAGCCGAGATATCGAGGCTGGTTAACTTTGTCTTTACAAGATACTTCCCTAAGAAATAAGTCTCTTGCATGGCTAACCGGGCAACATTTTTGATATTAGAACAAAGAAAGAGAGATAGACTTAGAGAAGTTTATTCGCTGTAATTTTTTTCTACAAACTAATGGTTTTCTCTTTAAAACAAATGATGTTCTCCTATATGCAAACGTAATATTTGATTAATCCATGCATGCTTAGATCCACAAAAGATAAACGAAACCAAAACATTCCTTGTCTTCCTTTTACTAATTCCCTCTCAAAGAAGACAAAAAACAGGGAAGTCGTCATTCTGTCTCGGAGCTTTCCGACAACGTTTGATAATTGAAACTTCCTCAATTGATAGAGGATCAAAACAATGAGGAAATGGGAGTTTTGAGAAAAGGAACCCACATATTACCTTTAGTGGTCTTTGGGAAGTAATACAAATTGAAAGAAATTGATTATAGCTACATAATGATTCGGGTTACGTAAGGTTCTTGAATATTTTAGTTAAAAGTAAAATATGTTTTACGTTTGATTAATGTTTTATCTCAAACATTTCCAGTTAAGTAAATTAATAAACTACTTCAATGTGCGGCCTTCGTGCTCTTGTGTTTTTGGGCTTACATTATTATTCTTGTTAGTGTTAAGAAAGTATTTATAGAAAGTGACCAGACTCAAGGGCAACTAGGGCAGGAAGTTCAGAAATTCCTCGATAGAGTTTTGCAACGCTTCGTAGAACCGTTGTTTTAGCATGCCTCTTTTACGGTTTTAATCCCCATACATGCATGTAAAGATTCATAAAGAAATTAAACAAGGATCAAATATGAATGTATGGATCAACAACTCGTCCATTTATTTTTGGCAGCAAGTTCTATTTTTGGATGTTTTACCATAGGGTGTGATTATAGTCTTTGTATAATACCCGCCAGATACCCTTACACCTGATGTGGTCGGGTTGGGGTTGCGAAATCATTGTTAAAACCAGGGATTTGGAATGGGTAAAGCTGGAAATCCAAAGCTAGGAATTCAAAATCAACATATCAGAAACTGAATCCACTTGTCGGAATCCGACAATGCTTTCACATTAGAAATATTATCTTTTAACATAGGAAAGAAACAGTTCTCGTTGGAACTGAGATAAATCGAATCTGCCTTCGGACAAGAAAGCACATAAACATATTTTATTTCTAAGCTGGTATTTTCGCTGTAACGAAGCTTGTATATCAATAGTATCCTAAAGCAGAGAGTATAGTGAGCTTGTTGTACTGCGAGGGGTTTTCCCAGCTTTGTTAAATACTGACCAGGGACTATATGAGATATTGTATGAGATACACCAGATCTTATTGTATTTTCCCACACCTGAATCTTCGGTAAACTGGCTAGAACATGTCCAAACAGCGATTTTGTTCTTGTTTTCTCGAGCGATGTTTAGACTGATCTGTTTGCAGGAACCCAGGCACCCGTTAGTTAACACAGGCACACCTGTTTGAGCATGCACATCTGTATAGCGTCGTTGCCAGATAATGTATGACATTTTCTCTGCAACACCCATAATATAGTATAGGATTGTTATAAACAATTTCTTAATGCTCACAGTCATGCTTTTTCCGTTTTCCAAACAGATTAATAATGGACATCCGAAAGTACTCTTGTTTGCGATGTGGTTATATTTATGATCCAACCAGCGACAGAGATGAGGGTATCCCGTTCAATGAACTACCAGGAGACTGGCTGTGTCCCAAGTGTTATGCTGACAGAACGGAGTACGCACCCTACAAGCCAATTGTGCAGAAAAAGCCTACGAGAAATATCGCGACAGGTCGCAGCAAAATTGAACAATTGATTCACAACCATGAATCATCGATAAATTGCCAATAATAAATAAATGCGTTATTCCTTCATGTACTGTTATCATATGTAAATATATTTAAGTGTACCAAGTTTAATTTAAGTTAAAAAACTATAAAAGAAAACTGAATGGTAGTTGAACTTAATATGGAGTAACTATGTTCTATGTATGTAAACTAATGTTCCGTACAATAGCTGTATCTCCTTGGCAATATTATGACAACTATGATGTAAATAAATGTTTTGCAACTAATGTGACAGACTGGATTGTCCTAGGTTAAACTGGAAGACACGCACGGGCCAGATATCGATCATCCCAAGCGCTGATTAGGGGCGTGGCGACCGGGGGATGGGGGGCAACCAATTATTAGGGGGTGTATCAAATAGTTGGTCAAAACAGAAACAGTGTTAAAAACGTAAAAAAAACAGAGTCTAGAGACCGCAGACCAAGGAAATTAGAGGCTCAACATTGGAGTTCATTCGAATTTCAGTGATTTTTTACTGCTTCAATTAAATGTTTTTGCCTTGGCTTGTCTTGTCAAGTTTCTTAGTCCTAATGAAAGTTCTCAGAAACTTTGACAAGCAAAATGCTGGTTATTATCGTTGCGGGGGTGGTTATTATCATATGACACCTCTTAATCGTCATTGCTTCGCTACGCGCCCCCTGACGCCGAAATGTCTACTGCATATATAGAGACAAATCTGCTCGACTGTGATTCTGAGACAACTTAGACGTCTACAAGATCTACGTCAACATGCTAAACTATTACAATTAGGAATATTATAAGAATTCGTATTTTAAAATGAATTTCGACTACCATAGATCAAACTAAACTATACCATTCTGGTGCAACAGCGTAGAATGCTTCTCACAGCGAACATGTCAGGAATGCACTGATCCATAATACTGCACGCCGGTCTTGCACGTACAACTTACCTACTTTTACTGCCAAGGCGAAAACTTGAAGGGGAGTAAAAGCTTATAGTTGTAAGATTTCAGTAACGGTTGCACATCACGAACTACCAAACAAACATTAAAGTGTTACTAATGGAGCAGAAGACATCATAAACTATCATTAATTGTTTGATTATAAAAAACAGGGACCTACAGATTGACGAGATCACAAACGGGTAAATTTCATATCGCATTTGAAATGCAAGTTGTACATATAATTGACAACAAAAAATGGTAAATCAACTTTGATTTAGAAACGAAGCCAAAGCTTCCAAGAGTAAGCCACTGAACTGGGAATGAAATTCTTAATTCGCCGTTTCCTAATTCTACGTCTATCAGGTCTTTATTTGGGAGATATTTTGGATCCAGGGTCCGCTATGCTATTTCAGCTGAATGGGCGTTTTTACTTTGCGTGATTCGTGAATGACAAATTATTTTTCCTGATTCGACGATTTTTGCGGAAATCGCTTTGGTGTTTAACCAAGTGGGACATATATTCTTGTAAATTTGATAATGTTTTGCCAATGAAAACTAATTTTGACGTCCAAATATGAATTGTTAACGAATATCCCATACTCCATTACAGAATAATGATCCCTGTTCTTATATATAGAAGACTCTGTTGTCAATTCCAAACCCCCAATGCCCAACCTACCAGTCTCTTTCCAGACTTCATCGGCCAAAGTTTTCTCCTTGATTTCATCCCGCTCATCCATGCTTGCATAATACCGCAAATGATAAACTAGGAACACGAAAGCCAGAATCGAGCTGTTAGGAATTACTACTTCTAACAAACTATTTGCATAAAAATCTAACCACTTGAAGTAATCATATGAGGTTGTACCTTGGTTGAGTCTGCCAAATTGACTGTACCAAACACCAAGTAGAAGAGAATACTTATTTGCCACGTTCATTCCTTGTTGAATTTTGTGTGAGTACTGCTCCACTTTTCCAGCAACAACAGAAAATTCCTCAAGTTCAAACACCCCTGTTGGTCGACATTTAAATGTTCATTAGAAAAGAGTGCATATTATTAGAAAGATTGGTTTATCAGAGAGGGGGACAGTGTTTATAGTGTTTATCAGGAATCTTTATTAGAGAGAGGGGTGTTCATTGGGAGTTGGGTGTTTATTAGAGAGAGACCCCAGGGGTGTTCATCAGAGAGAGGATTGTTTATTAAAAAGAGGAGTGTTTATTAGGGAGAGGAGTATTTATTGGAGAGAGGAGTGTTTATTAGAGAGAGGCATGTTTCTTAGAGAGAGGAGTGTCTATAAGAGAGGTGGGTTTATTACAGGGAGGAGTGTTTATTAAAGAGAGACATGTTTATTAGAGAGGTGTGTTTATTAGAGAGAGGAGTGTTTATTAAAGAGAGACATGTTTATTAGAGAGGTGTGTTTATTAGAGAGAGGAGTGTTTATTAGGGAGAGGAGTATTTATTGGAGAGAGGAGTGTTTATTAGAGAGAGGCATGTTTCTTAGAGAGGGGAGTGTCTATAAGAGAGAGGTGGGTTTATTACAGGGAGGAGTGTTTATAAAGAGAGGCATGTTTATTAGAGAGAGGTGTGTTTATTAGAGAGAGGTGTGTTTATTAGAGAGAGGTGTGTTTATTAGAGAGAGGTGTGTTTATTAGAGAGAGGAGTGTTTATTAGAGAGAGGTGTGTTTATTAGAGAGAGGAGTGTTTATCAGAGAGAGGAGTGTTTATTAGAGAGAGGAGTGTTTATTAGAGAGAGGTGTGTTTATTAAAGAGAGGAGTATTTATCAGAGAGAGGTGTGTTTATTAGAGTGAGGTGTGTTTATTAAAGAGAGGTGTGTTTATTAGGGAGAGGCATGTTTACTAGAGAGAGGTGTGTTTATTAGAGAGAGGAGTGTTTATTAAAGAGAGGAGTGTTTATTAGAGAGGTGTGTTTATTAGAGAGAGGTGTGTTTATTAAAGAGAGGAGTGTTTATTAGAGAGAGGAGTGTTCATTAGAGAGAGGAGTGTTTATTAGAGAGAGGTGTGTTTATTAGAGAGAGCTGTGTTTGTTAAAGAGAGGTGTGTTTATTAGAGAAAGACATGTTTATTAGAGAGAGGTGTGTTTATTAAAGAGAGCTGTGTTTATTAGGGAGAGGTGTGTTTATTAGAGAGAGGTGTGTTTATTAGAGAGAGGTGTGTTTATTAGAGATAGGAGTGTTTATTAGAGAGAGGAGTGTTTATTAGAGAGAGGAGTGTTTATTAGAGAGAGGAGTGTTTATTAGAGAGAGGTGTGTTTATTAGAGAGAGGTGTGTTTATTAGAGAGAGGAGTGTTTATTAAAGAGAGGAGTGTTTATTAAAGAGAGGAGTGTTTATTAGAGAGAGGAGTGTTTATTAGAGAGAGGAGTGTTTATTAGAGAGAGGAGTGTTTATTAGAGAGAGGCATGTTAAAGGAAGTGTTTATTAAATTTTACGTTGTGGTAATGCCTTGGAACAAACACTACCTTGCTTTGAATTGGTTTTTTCTACAACATCATACCAAGGCAATGCACGCAAAATAACATTTTCCTAAAGTAATTTTCAATAATATTGAGCAAACTTTTCATGAGCACAACCAATAAACTTCTAGATATTTCAGCATTTTCATAGATGTATCATGGGGTCAATACCTGCTTGGCAAACATATGTCGAATGCCATCAAGATATGCACACCACTCTTGGTTATTGGCCATTGCCATCACGCTTGCATTTCGTTCTGCATGGTTATCTTAAACAATAGTTTCACAGTTGTAAGACAGTTAATAAATGTTACACCCTGTGGCCACACCCATGGTTCTTGATCTGCAAGAATGGAACAGTGTACAGGAGTGTCACCCAGGGTTGAGTTACAAGACAACAGTGCAGGGTACAGTGTGATTGGATGGCCCTCCCCACCCTCAGCTAGATGTGGGCAAAAAGATGCATATATGACAGACAGGTCAGTTAGTGATCAGCTAGCATACCATTTACAGCAAATCAGCAATGTACAAAATCTGTCATGATCTTACTTACTAAATTCCAAAATGTGCACAACTTCATTCAAGTTACCACCATATTCAGTTTTCCAGAAGCCAAGAAGTTTGGGGGCATGTGGACCAGGATCAATGCGAACAAAGTCATTTTCAAGACTATCAATAAATTGTGCTGTATATGAAAAATAACAATTCACTACTATGAACTTTAAAGGTAGGTTACAGTCCCTTCTTTGCATGTCTCAAAAACATAAACAGATGTTGACCACACTTGAGTTTGTATCTCACCAAATAAACTATGTTTACCACAAAGGCCAGTATTTGAATGATTTATTGTTTATGAAAACTGCTGTAAATCCTGTGAGTTTTGTATTTTAAGCTGGAAAAAGCCCAGAACTGAAGTGTGGTCCACATTTGTTTACATTTTTGAGACATGCGTAGTAGGGACTGTAACCTACCTTTATAATAATCTACATAAAATATAACACTATATAATATTGTCTAATGTTAATTCGACTGCACTAATTTATAATTCCTCAAATGATGTATTTGCTATATTCACATTGACAATAAATTGCTACATTGTCAACAAATTGATACACTGATAGGCAAGAGTTGTACAATCGACAAAAGTTAAAATAAGTTTAATATTTGCTACATTTTTCTTCTAATTTTATAATGATTGCTAAATTAAATTATACATACGATAATATTTTGGCTTTATCTCATAGTTTCGTAGCTCGTAAATTTTCGACGTGAGAGCGGATGTACTGAAAAACGTTTTCGTGAGTTTCGCAGCAATATTCAATCTCAAAATCGTAGAAAATATCGACATTTCTTAGAAATATGCCGCGTCGGCCAACTGCTCCAGGAGTGTCAAAAGAGCCTACATATTATATACATCCATTCAACACCCCATTCTGGTTCTGCCCTAAAACTAAAAGACGGGCAACCAAAATGTCTTCCCACGTCGACAGAAATCCCGGGATGGACTTAGATGTTTCTTGGGTACGAAAAAGTTGCGTAAACTTACCAGCAGTAAACAGAAGAGCCGAAACATTGAAGACACGACGTTCTATCAAGAAACAATGGCAAGCAGCCTGGTTATTACGGGCAGTCACTTGCCTAGACCTGACCACACTATCTGGGGATGACACATCAGGCAATGTGGCTAGATTGTGTTTCAAAGCACAGAATCCTGTGAGACAAGATCTCTTGAAAAGCATGGGGGTGGAAAAGCCATTGACTGTTGGGGCAGTTTGTGTGTACTCAAACCGTGTAGCTGATGCAGTCAAGTCAATACAAGATGCACGTTCATGCATACCAGTGGCATCTGTTGCTGCTGGGTTTCCTGCTGGTATGTGGGGTTATCAGTGTCTATGATGGTGTCTCGGTCAGTGGACATTGTCAGGAGGGTATAGAATCAGTTAAAATTTGATTATGGATCTGCCTTATTGGTCAATTTCATATTACATTTGATTGTGCTTTTATATACACATATATTTTAGCCCTAAATTCTCACCTATCAATTAACCGGGTGCACCTTAGCACCAGTAATATGCAGGGGTAAACCAGTCAATATCCCACTTAACTGAGAAGAACCTGTTGACACTTTAAAAACAATAGGTCATATTATATTTTTTAAGAAGATTACAGCTGTCGTTTCTACATACCAGCTCAGCTCAAATAAATGTGGGTGAAAAATATAAATAGTGTATAAAAATTTTTAATTTTCATAACTTTTTGTCTTGAAATAAGCTCTGTATTCATTTCATAGCAATTAATTGAGTGTTAACCTGATGTATGAAACAGCTTTCGAGTAAAATTTCCGTGTTTTCGTTGCCAGGTTTAACCCCACTGAAACAACGCTTGGATGAAATTGAGACGGCAGTGGCATATGGTGCCAAGGAGATAGACATTGTCATCACTCGTGGATATGTTTTGGATGCCAAGTGGCAGGAGTTATATGATGAAGTTCGAGCATGTCGCAAGGCTTGTGGTGATGCTCATTTGAAGACTATTATTGCCACTGGTGAATTGGGATCTCTTGTGAATGTCTACAGAGCAAGTTTAGTGTGCATGATGGCAGGGTCAGACTTTATTAAGACTTCAACTGGAAAAGAAAGTGTCAATGCAACATTCTCAGTTGCTTTGGTCATGGTGAGAGCAATACGGGATTATTATCAGGTACAGAAAGTTGACAATGAACATATTGTTTTAACTTCAATATATCCATGCTAGGTATAACCTACATTTTAACAGATTTTCTTAAACTCATAAAGAATTCATAAAAATACTGTAATGTAGAAATTTACTTCAAGATCACCTGCCAAATTTATATCAAATAACCAGGGATTTCATGTTCCTGGAGTAATTGTACCATTATGCAAACAGTTAGTCCTTAAATTTTATAAGTACATGTTTTGTCTGATTGCAAAAAAGCAAAATAATTCAACAAACTGGCAGTTTGTCTTTTGTTTTCCGTGACAAATATAATTGTGAATATATTGTTTTCTAGCAAACTGGTTACAAAGTTGGATTCAAACCTGCAGGAGGCATTCGAAGTGCAAAAGATGCGTTGACATGGTTGGCTCTTATGAAAGAAGAGTTAGGAGATGATTGGACAAAACCAAACTTGTTCCGCATTGGGGCCAGCTCTTTGCTGCTTGATATCGAACGACAGTTATTCCACTTTGTCACTGGCAGGTACCAAAACGATTGGTTGTTTAAACCTTCTCTGGAGGCTGGTACATTACAAAATTTCGTACAGTATTTCATCCACCAAAATGAACAACTAAACTTAATCGCTTGTCAGCAAGAAACTCCGGCAGAGATAATATAGTTTACATGTTAAAACAATTTTCAAATTTCTTTTACCAGGTATGCTGCAGGACATGAGATGCCAATGTCATGATCATAAGTATGAATTCTTGTTGTTCAATGTAATTTATATCTTACTGGAGTACATACTTTGTAAAAAAAATATGACGATCTTCAAATAAAATAAATACTATCTTCCAGGATACTTTCAATTGTCTTACAATAATATAATATCAGTCTGAGATTAAAAATAATTATTTCGCATTATTTATTACTTGCTATAGCTGCAGCTGTAATGAATTGCTCATTTTGGCAATCTTATATAACTGCCAATTGTTGTTATTCAATTTTAATATTTAATAATTTGCTAATCTCCAAGGAAGTCAACAACTTCTTCAAGTTCCCTTTGTTTTGCTTGTTTATGTGCCCAACGATCCTCAGCAAGTTTTGGTGTAGCATTCCATTTTTCGTGATATATTGTGTTCTTGCAAGCCGGACATTTCTTGCCATCTGACCGTAAAAAGCATCAAATGTTAACAAATTGAAACATTCTACTACTGGAACAGTAATAATTAATAAAGAACTAATATTCACTTTTCAACTCCAAATGATCAGGTTGGCAAATTGGCATAATTGCTGACCAACAGATGTGAGCTTTCTGCTCAAAGGATATTGAATTTCAGGATCATACAGTACCGCACTGGTAACAGTATATAGGATCATAACAGAGAGGATTGTTCTAAAATTAACATTACCTTTAAAAGGTGGTGTTTTCATGTAAATATCAAGACAACCAAAATGGTAAATGTGAGAACAGTACACTCTTTCCAAATGCTTGCTATCTTTTGGATCTGTCACTACATCCTAACATTATAAATATCACAGTTTATTAATAGTATTAAACATTTACAAATTAAATATTTCCCTAATTTTTAATTAGCAAAGTCTGACCAGTATATGTTATTAAATTACTATAAAAGGCCAAGCATGTTATCAAGGCAAGATTGTCACATTTGTACACATTCAAATACCAGAAAGCTACTTGATCGGTCAATTGTAATACGTTGTATTGTAACGTAAACCCTATTACATATTGGGGGAATGCTCTCTGTACCTCTGGGTTATCTGGTAGAGTGCTCTGTTTACAAATAGGGCATGTTTCAGCTGGGTACCGTCGGATACAATCATTCACCAAAAATTCAACCACTGGTTGAAGGGATGGTTTAGGTTCAAAAGGTGCTGACCTGTAATAAGTTATGAAAGCAAATGAGGATGTCATTGATGGTTCAAAATGCAGATATGAAATGAATTTAGTGATGGAAGTATTACTTTTCCCTAAATTAATCAATAAACACATTTTGTTAAAAACAAAAAAAGAGTACAAGAGCTTATCTAGTAAGCTAGTTATTAGTTTGGAAAATGTAAAAGTTCTTAATATGTACTTTGGATTTTTCCTCTGTGGTTTCATCACACATCTCCTAGCAATCTCCTCAGCTTGTGAAATAAATATTTTTCTTAAATATGGTGGAAAATTAGAGCCATTTTCTTCAAGACTATAAAACAAAAACACTATAATTAATATTTGAACACGTAAACAGAGATTGTTTAAAGGACATCTAGTGTATAGTAAGAGTTCCTTAGTTTAGATTCAGTACTCTGCTGAAAACAGACCATTTTACCCATCACTCACTGTATGACATAAGGACTGACAGGAGCTAGTTTGATACTGTACATATATTCTATATACCAAATAATATTAAACATATTAATTAAAAAATAAATTAATATAAAATATTTTTATGGATGGTTTCAAATTTTCTGAAGTGCATCCCAAACAGAAACTCTAACCATTCTTCTTGATTTCTGGTTTTCGATTTCTTGTTAAATTCATGCATTCATTCATTCAAGACATTTGCAGTTTGCTAATATCAAGCGCTATTATTTGCATGCATTCCTCGTTTTCAGCCTAATTTCTTTCATTATTAGGATCCCCCCAGTCTTCATTTTGCCTTACCATACAGCTTCTGTGGGATATTTATAAGGAACTGTAATCTTGATTGCCATGTTATATCTAGAAAACATGTACATATTGAAGTATACCATGACACAATTTTTTTTCTAGTTTACTTCTTATAGAATTAAGAGGGGATATCTATTATCTACACAGTAGATTAATGCACCATACCTGTTTTTTATTATATTTACATTCATTGACCCCGATTTATGTTTTAGTTTGAAGAGATCAACTTCAGAATTTATAATATTTTTCTTGATATAATTGAGTTCTTCAGAGCAAACACAAAATGGGTTTTCCTCTAGAAACTTGTTGATAAACGATACTGCATGTAGAACCTAAAATAATGAAAAAATAACAGGATTTTTACAGGAGTGTATTTTACAATATAATATATATTTAATGTTTTAATATCATAAAAATTGACATTAATAGCATATTAGAAGATATGTAACAAATTTGATATATTTACTTGTTGTTTATCAACATAGTTTTTCATTTCCTTGTCACAAATATTGACCAATTTGTTCAAAAAATTTTCTGGGATTGTTTTACTCTTCAGTTCAACTAAAATACAACTGGTTGGATAATTCTGTGGAAACTGCAAATGTACCATGATCTGTTTATACTTGGTTTTCCTTTGAAGTAAAGAAATTAGATGCTTGTTAAATAACTACCACAGTAGATGCTAGCAAGTTTACAAATTGTCAAGGTGCCTCTAATATACAGTACAATCAATTCAATCAAATTGACCAGCTTCCTTAACTTCAGGCACTGGCTATAATTAATAAGTAAGGGTTATATACCATGAGCAAGGTTGATATGCTAGTTATTAACCCGAGGAGCTGAAGGCTCCGAGGGTAAATAACTAGCATATATCAGCCATAGTCAAAGGTATATAGCTATCTTATATCATTGTTAAGAGGGTTACTAACAATGTTTGTGAAATTTCAAGTACTTTAATTCGAGATTTCACAAGATTTTTTGACTAATTTAAGTTCATTATTTATTCAAGGTCAATAACTTAGTTGTATACTGTCAGTGGTACATCAAAGTGGACTGACTCAACAATGATATAAGGCTTATTATCACCAATATATACTCACTATCTATTCTGTGGCCCTGTATGGTACCAACCCCAATCCACATCGGGCCTGGGCAGTGGGCATTTCTGATTGTCATTATGACAGTTTACAAAATGAAACTATAGTCTATGGTCAATAATGGTCATGTATATGTATGTGTAATGTGTGTTCACCGAAAACCAAAATCTCTCAATACGTAATATGGTTTCATTCTGCATAAACATGCAATCTGTTGTTAGTTCAAACATTATCACGCCATTCTCCCGTCCTCTTGACGTTCCCGTCCTCGATCTAAATCTGTCTAATATTTTAATACAAATTTTAGCATATTCAAATTAATTTAAAATACTTACTTCACTCTAACTTGAACAAGGGCAAGATGACAGGCAATCAACTCTGTTCCTTCAATTTGATCTGTTAAATGTTGCTTTATATACTTCAGTTCCTCGTCTATGAAGTTATTCGAGCTATAGGCCATTTCCCAACAGAAAACAACAAAAAGCTACTAGAAACACTGAAACAGAGACCGCGCTAAATGGCGGCCCCTGTCGTATAATTGTGCAGAAGTACTTCATTCAAGACGCACGTATCAGTTTTCCCCCTTCCCATTAGCCTTTGCGCACCGGCTCAGACTAGACACCAGGGAAGATGATGGAGCGCGGTCAGGCCTTTCGAATCTTCCTTTTGGTTGAAAAACATCATTCAAGATGGTGGGTTTATTATCCCTATGAATCCGAGCTAATAAATTATGTCTTTTCTTTCATTTTCATCTAAAATAATTGTTGGATATATGAACTTTCGTTTAGTATTAGTATTTTTGTATTGGTTTAGGTGAATATCCCTAAACAACGCAAGACAATTTGCAAAGCAAAATGCAAGAGACATACATTGCATAAAGTAACGCAGTATAAGGCAGGAAAAGCCTCACTTCACGTGCAAGGTTGGGATATTCTCACTGTCCATTGGTCTTTATTAACCCAAAGAGGCTCTTATGCTGTGTTAGTTGGCAGTTTGAAATTATCCAATGGCAAAACTCAATATGTCGTTGACTGTGTTTAACTCCAAAATCCTAAATTTATTATAAAATTAATTAGTTTAAAATTAAAATAATATAATAATAATAGTTATTTGGCTTAGCCAAATTGGCTTAATATTTTAGATTCTTAGTTAGTTACTATATTGCACTTTCTATAAAATAGTCACAGTTTTTATCACAATTGAAAGCACTCTATAATGAGTCTATAACATACATAGTATAAATCTTACATCAATGACCAATCCACAATCCAGTAAATCTAGGCTTAAATGTCACTGTATAGTCCCTGTTAGCCCACATTTTCTGGATGCTGTTTGGTTTTTGTACTAATTAAATCCATTACGACATAGGTAAACGTCGCTATGATAAAAAACAGCAAGGTTTTGGTGGGCAAACAAAACCTATATTTCATAAAAAGGTGAGCACTTATGTAATAATTAATAATTTTAGGATGTGCTATGATGATTTAAGTTGCTTTAATATAACTGAAACATTTTTTTAACACTAAAACACCTTTTCTTTAGGCCAAAACAACCAAGAAGATTGTTCTTCGTATGGAGTGCACAGTATGTAAATATAGGAAACAATGTCCAATAAAACGTTGCAAGCATTTTGAACTGGGAGGTGACAAGAAACGAAAGGTAATGATGAAATGCATATAATCTTAATTTAAACAATTATTTATTAATATTTTAAATTGATATTTTACTATAGCTAAAATTGCTCTTTTCCTTTATTTTACAGGGACAAATGATCCAGTTCTAAATTCAATAAAGTTGTTTGAAAATACATGTCTTTATTTCTTTCCATGTCTCTATCCAGGTTGATTATATGTATCTTGGATGACTGTATAAGAGTTGACAACTAATTGTCAGACTATAAAATCTAGTTGCCTTGTTTGTTTTAAAATAAAGGTGACCTGAACCAAGAATTTAAATGTTTCATTTGAAAGAGACAGCAAACAAGTTAGCTCAGTTTTGTAATATAAGTTGCAAAAAAATTTATGTCATACATATGCGTTGCATAATGTGCAATTGTTAAATGTCACCCAGCAATGATGTTGTCTAACAAAACTGTTGGAAAATTAGTTTGACTTATCTTCACTTTATTGCAGTAAGTTATTGCATAAAATTCAATGAACAGAATGTGTAGGACAAATGTCTGATGAAAATTTGTTTGCAATGGTACATTATAAAAAACAATTTATCTCATGAAGAACGAGAAGGAAATACTGCGAAAAACAGCTAGTACTATCAGCAATACTAGTACAGTCAGTATGATTCTGCTAAATTTTATTACATTAACCAGATAGTTTGCAATTCAAACTGTTACAATTTCAACTCATTATTTATTCATTAAATTAATTTACTTGCATTCAGCAACATTATAAACAAGATGTTATAAAACAACACATCAACTGTTTCTAAACCTACTCGTAAGTAGAGCTGCGTTCAACATAGTCTGTATAAAACTTCCGAAAAGCTTGGCTAAAAAGTCAATAGAAAAGGGACAGTTAGTGTATACCATTAATTCCTACTTAAATAAGTTCACTTTCCATGAAAATACAACATTGTATGTAATGATTATGAAGAATGACTGTAATAGTTGTGCATACCCAATTGCTTTGGCCACTGGTTCTGTTGAATATTCAGACACAAATATGTGACAAGCAAACCGATGTTCAACAGGATGTTTTGTAACAAAACCAAAGTACCTATATAAGTCAGGGTGGAAATGACACAAATTCATTATTCTCTGCTTTTGACTGTTACCTGTAACTAATAAAGAGAGAAATAATATCTGAGAAGGTACAGTATTAACTTGTTACCTTGGTGAACTTGGGTAGCAGCCACAAAATGTGACATCTTTCAACTTGAAAAAGTACTTTGCCTTAGGCAACTAAATCAATATCTGTATTAAAACATGTTCTCCAGGTAGAAGTGTTGCTAATATTTTCTAACATTAACATGCATAGGACTGGTACATTTGGTTAACATTTTTCCATTTGCATTCATTTGACATTGCCCTGTCTCGGGTTTCACTCCTCATATCAGCACAATATTATTGTAGGGCCACAGGGCCTAGGCCTCTTCTCTACTTTTTGAGTTTACTTTCTGCCCTTGCATTAATGGGAAGAATAGACAGTACCTGCCAAACTTCATGTGGCCCACAAGGGTACTACTCAGCCACCCTCACCATGATTCATGATTGCTTCACTAGTTTTTATTTAATTGGATTATAATGCTAATGATTGTAATTGATGAGACCATGAACATGATACCAGGTAACTATGTTTCTACTCAAAATATAATACCTTCTGCTCACTGTTAAAAAGCCGTCCAACTAAGGATTTTGTCTGTCGTTTCTAAAGTAAACACATATCAATAATGTCATGTAATTATGATGACATTTCAGAATAAAATAAATGAGAAGATAATGCATTTTCTCTACCTCAATCTCTTGCCTATGATCTATTACCCTGATTCCTTGGTGATCAATCTCTAAGCTACAGGGTGATGCCTCTGTAGGCTTGCATCCTTTCCGTGCATTTAAAACCTAGAATTTATAAATTATGGAAACAAAATGAATTACAGTATAAAATATAATGAATATTAAAGAATGTTAACAAAAATAGCAAATTCATAAGAATCCAGGCACTAACCTTTGCAACTGCTTGGCATAAAACATTATTTCCTTTGAATTCAAACACTTCAACGGAACCTAAAAATCTAAAATAGATCATGAAAGACAGTTACCTATTTTGCAATATTGATTGAACAATTTATAACAATCGAAAACGTCATCATCACCCTGTGGCTTGGAATAATACATACGAAACTTGTACAGTAAAATATCAGACGTATTGTATGTCAAACTATTCAAAAAGCTAATATGACATTGTACATTCCAACCCATAACAATCCTGCAGCTTTCATTCAACATACACTATAATTGGTACAGCATAACTCTGTATTTCCTGTAATTTATTAAATTGAAAAACTTTAATTTATTACTGTACTGCACCTCAGAAAGAACTGCACCCCATTTTCTGAAAATTCTATAGAAAAAATGAAAATGGGTATTTTATTAACTATAATTACTGGAATGCAATTGGTTTGGATACTCACTTAAAATTGAATTGAAAATTATTGTGTTGTATGAGTTCATGGAAGTTCATGGTCCTTGTTGTAGGTATAGTAAGGGTATTTTGGGGCTGGTGCTATATGTTTCCTATCAGCTGTGTTTATGGATTTATTGTATTTTGAGGAGCAACTATGAAAGTTGAATGAACCCACCTAAGGAATACCCAGTGCTTGATAAGATATCAGAGACATATTTGCAGGGAAAGATACCCTGTTCTCCAGTTTTTAAGTTCATTCCTTCATACCAGAAATCATCGTGGGCTTTCTCCACATGGATAGCATCCCCGATATTCAATGTCAATTCATCCATGTGTCTTGGGACAAACTTATAAATAGCAAAATGTGTCTGTAACTTTGTGGCTGGACTGGAGCGATTGATACTAAAACTTGGTACCCTTTCACGGTATGGTGACTCCACACCATGTCCAATTGTATTTCTCCCATCCAGTATTTCATCTGTTTCACTGCCTTTTAATCTTTTCAATTTCCCTCCAGTAACTCGACCTAAGCTAACATAGCCCAGGCTAGCATTGGACTCTGTAGGGCTACTGTTTTCAAATGACCTCAGAAAGCTTCTTGTAGTCTGCAGCTTTCTCCCAACTTTTCCAATTGGACTTCCACTCCTGGGTACAGGTGAAGTACTTTGGATTGCCTTGCGATTTTCACAATCATAATTTACACCAACTTGGGTAGGTCCATCTTTCACGCTCTTAGCAGTATCAAGTCTGTTCCCTTTCGAAGTTGTCTGAGTGATCATTTATACAAGGAGAGCAAACCCAAGGCTTGACTACATACTTAGCTCATAATTCTCCTTTCAGATGAACTTTTTTGGTACAGATACATGTAGTTTAGGCTCTGTTTCACGTAACAGGTCCAAATTAGCAGCTATATTCCGGAGAGCGAACAGACTTTTGTTTATATAAATACTGTAGTGTAGTTTGATCGCGTAGACTATAGTATAAATATTACAGTAAATATTGACCTGGTCTATCAACGAGACAGGAAGTTTCCAGACAGAATTACACCAACAACTTTACTGCACAGATATTTCAACAATAAAAGTATGGGAAAATTATATGCTGTGTTGTCAAGACGTTGAATCATCAAAACAGAAACACGTATACAAACAAATCCTGCTTATCCTGGGGGGCAATTGAAGTGAAACCTCCAAAAATTTAATCCGACGTTGATACTAACTCCGTGGTCAGACGTTTGTCAGCTTTTGTCATGCTTATGCCATCATCTTTAATGGGTCACTGATCATTGACTCCAGATTTTTGTGCTTCGCTGATCACATTGATCTTTCAAGAGCTCTCGCGAAAAGTACTAGTCACGTGTGAGTATTACAGCCCTATACCATATTCTTTCGTTTTGCAATTTGCAGCGCACAAAAATAGCGCTCTGTTAATAAATTAACTATTATCCTAATACTATATTTGGACAAAATGCTGGGAATTTTAACAACTTTATACCGTATAATATGATTGCGTGCCCAATGAATAGTTTTCGAGTTTCGATTTATTCTTTCATTTTTAGATAATTATGTCTTTCGATTTTGATCAGTGAAAAACAATCATAAATGAAATTTAATACGTACGTACCTCGTTTGCAACTTTCCAACAAATCAAAAAGGCATTTTGAAAAAGGGTCAAATGAGAATTCGAGGTAGTATAACATAAATATTTATTTTTTAATTGTTCTTTTATAATTCTACTCAAAGTAATAACTATTAACTATTATTGCTTTTTTCCAACCATGATTAAAACTGGGATCTTTTCAATGTTTCATTAAATTGCTATTTGCTTGGCTATTTGCTACATTTCACTCACTAAATTGCAACCTGCAGCATTCCAAATTCTTTGTCCGTCTGAGCGATGGTTCGTAGTCATAGTGCAGAGGGGAAGACAATATTTTTGTGCAAAATGGCGACCTTTCCAAACAAAAGTGATATAAGAGCCAGCAATTATGCGCCAGCCATGTTATCGGCAGCAATGACAACACTAACACATCCCATACAGATGAGTAAAGTTCTGATTCAGGTAATATGCTATACAGATTTACAAAAGTTCAAGTTGCAAACGTCATGTGCATAATTCATGCATATGCTGCTCTCAGCTTGCAGCCTAGCCGGCAATTCAGTTTCACATTATATTTATTCCAATAAAGTGAAGACTGTTCTCTGCATTCTACAAAATAGTCTATATTTTAGACTGTTTTGAAAGATGCAGTGAGGGGTAATGATTAGGTCTTGTTACAATATTTCTAATTTATTTGGATCATTAATATAAAGTGTACAATTACAATTTTATATATTAAATATAATACTTGTGATTGTACATCAACATATCCCAGGTCATAAACTGTGAACTAATGTAGTTACAATTTTTACATATATTTCAAGTGGTAAATAAAGGGATGAAGGGAGTGATGCAGAGGCGACTTCATCTCTGCCTGAAACCTCAGTCTGTGCCGTCATGTAACTGACTTTTTGCATAGACTTGCAATATGTTATGTAATATTGTATAAACATATGAACATTGCAATGTTTAAAATGTCATATTTGTTTATATTGCCAGAATGAGAATTATTTCATGTAAATCCAGCGACATTAGAATTCATCCTAGGGTTTTAATTCTCACTACAAACACCTTCTCTTTTTCAAGGTTGGTTATGAACCTAAACCTCCGGTTCCTTATAAAAACATATTTGGTAAACAAATGTATAAATTACCTGGATTGTTCACATACAGTGAGTCATTTACAGATTCATAAAAAAAATTATTGTTGCATCTCCATATTAATTATAACAATATTTTTACATATATTATCAACCCTTAATCTTAATACAATTTCCTGCTTTTTCTGGTTTCAGCTTCAACAATTTATAAAGTGGATGGATTTTTTGGTTTATTCCGTGGAGTGTCACCAAGGTCAGATTTCTTGCCCACCTCAGCGGTTACTCTCAGTGATAGGCTTAGGAAATTGGAGAAGGCAGCATACTTTTTGTTCCTCTTGTTAAATTCAAAAGTTTTATGATAAACAGAAATAACACAATTAAAAAATTTTCATCTTTGTAGGATTGCTAGTGTTTTAATTAGTTCATCTATCAATAACTCTATAATGAATGTAAGTCATATTTGGCAAGTCATTATGAACAGCTTATAATACCATTATAGAAAGCAGTGAGTAATTTACATTAATGTGTTTCTACCATCCAAAATTTCCTTACTTAGCATCTGCACTCATTGGATCGAAAAGATGGAACACCATCAGTAAGATTGTCCCATACGTACAATTTAATATCATATTTCAATATTGTCCTTTAATTAATCTTTTTGGCATACAAATGTTTTGTATTGTATACTGTATATTTAGAAACCCGAACCAGAGATAGATTTTGAGGAATTTGCAAAAGAGGTATGATCATGTAACAGTATCCCATTCAAATAAGTATTTGTATGTGTTTGTTCCTTTGTCTCCTTCCTTCCTTCCTTCCTTCCTTCCTTCCTTCCTTCCTTCCTTCCTTCCTTCCTTCCTTCCTTCCTTC
>JAOTOK010045075.1:0-19334 GCA_025770025.1 Virgularia gustaviana
TCTTCGTGTGCTCTTGTTCGAGGCATGTCCCACTGTTAAGTTAATAAAATCATATACCTAACCCCGAAAACGTTACACTACCGACTCGGGAGTGCATAGTTGTTCCTCGACAATTCCTTGACGGGTTACTCACAGCACTCCATATACAACTCAGCCACCCAACTGCACACCAGTTGAAAATGGTTACTGGTCGCTCATTTTTTGCCCTTGATATTGACCGGTCCATAGAACATGTAACGTCAGGATGCCACTTGTCCATGTCACTCCAAAAGACTCCTCACACTATTGTTGAGCAGACAACTTCAGATCCACCTGAGGTGGTTGGTGTGTCATTTGCGGCAGATGTGATAAATCGGAATCGCCAACTCATTCTAGTCATATGTGAATGCGTTAAGTCGTTCACTTCACCTATGTTAATTGATGACGAGTGCCAAAATTCCTTGAGAGACGCCTTGCTCCGATTGTGCATCGAGCTGCGCCCACTTAATGGTCCTCCTGCTATAGTACGAACGGATCCGGTGCCTGGTTTTAAGGCTCTTAACAATGATGAGTTTCTCCGCAACCATCGCATTTCAGTAGAAGTCGGCACAGTGAAAAATACCAACAAAAATCCGGTCGCTGAGGAGGCAGTTCAGGAAGTGGAGGCTGAGCTCCTATGTCTTGATCCTTTGGGTGTTACGATATCTCCACTAAACCTGTCAATTGCTGTAGCTACCCTCAAGACCCATATTCGAAGTCGAGGTTTATCCTCGAGAGAAATGTGGTATCAGCGAGACCAGTTTTCTAACACGCAGCTCCCTCTCTCTGATCGAGACATTATAATTAAGCAGAATGAAGCTTGTATTTAGAACCACTGCCCTAGTGAACTTTCTAAGGCCCCACTTGGTAAGGTACCTAAGACACCAATAATTATTATTGGTGATCTTGTCTACTTGCATTCTGATCGGAACAAGTTAGCTGCCCGCGATTGTTACTTAGTCGTGTCAACGGAAGGAGAGTGGTGCAACATTAAGAAGTTTCGGGGACATCAGTTACGTAACACAACATACCGCGTAAAACGTCATGGGTGCTACAAGGTGCCGCATTCTATCAATCCAACTGTGTGTCATCCATTAGGTGATCAATCAGATGATGACGATGAGATCTCTCTACCTACTACGCAGATAGATCTCCCATTGTCACCACCTATACCACAAGAGATCTCGGTGCCCCCTCCTCCACCTGATATCGCGTCCACGCAGATCTCAGTTGAGCACGAAATACCTGAAGAAGCGTCCAGTACCATCGACGACAGGTCTTTTTGTGAGTTACTGAGTCCAGTTTCGTCAAATGATAGCCCAGATCAGTTAAGACGCTCCTGTCGTACTCGCCACTAACCTCAGTATTTGAACGATTATATTTCCGATCCGTAGCAGAAAATACTTTATCTTAAAGTACTTTTATTATTATCACAGTAGGTATTTTATGTAGTAAAACTTGAACAATGGATACAGGAAAGTAGTTACACCATTAGTTATTATTTCTTATTTATAAGATTAGGATGGAGGAAAAGTGGTTATGCCACTATGTTAGGATTACCTAAAGTAAGTAATGGGCGCAATTCTCTGCACTTAGTCGTGTCGGCCATCTTGTGCTCAATTGTACTTTATTATTAAAGTTTTATTTAACTCTTCTGGCGTTGGTCTAGTTATTACTGGCGCAGGACTCTGGCTCCCATGCGTGGTAGGCCACCTCAGCTTAAAATACATTTACAAACCATAGTATATGTACAATATGCAACAACAAGACCAATGAGATTACCCTGTCTACTTCGGGAAATAGTCAAAGACCGAGTCAAAGGCAAGACATGACCTTCGAATAAAAACAAAACAAGACAAGTCAGACGTTCCCAAGTTTTAAAACTTGACATCCAAATTAAATAGCTGATTCCCAAGGGAATGGTGTTTTTAAACACAGTAAGACGTGACATCGTAAAATAAAAATCTTACTTAGCTATCATGAACTGCATTGTATTTGTAACATAGACTTTGTTAGAGTTACATGGGGAAGGTCAAAAACGTGGGCAAACTAAATAAAATTTGAGAAGTCACTGCTGGATATCAGTTCTGGAGTTGTATTAATTCTCCCTCTCTACCACCGTATTATTACTGACCTCTTTAACCCCCGAATATATTCTGACTATATCACCGACTATGAAATTTGCTGAAGGAGAACATAACTGTAGACAATTTAAGTATTGCACTCTATGATCAAAGACAATGAGCATCGCCGAGAATACCGTGGCTAGCATAAAAAAATGCGTGATTCGGCATGAAAATACCATGGCTCGCATGAAAATTTGGGTGTCTCGCATAAAAATACCGTGGCTCGCATAAAAATACCGTGGCTCGCATGAAAATACCGTGGCTCGCATGAAATTTTGAGTGGGTCGCAATGACTTGCATGACTCGTTGACTCGCACAGTTGTACTACTCGCAGCTTTCTACCGAAAGCAGCCATAAAAACTCGAAGCAGATCTCAAGCAAATACAGCAGTTCAATAGCGGCACCATTAATGACACAATTCCAGTTTCTGTTTGAAAAAGATCCACTACTTTGTCCTTTGTGCATCACTAATGGAGAAACATCAGTTCTGTGACAATCAAATCTTTGGGGGAACGAAAAGAAAAGGAATCCCAGGACTTTGTAGGACAGAAATTGTAATGTGTTTCTGGTATCAAAGATATATTCGTCCCCAAAAGGTCCCACGGAAATTGCCGCCACTCACCCCAATATACTGAAGTGAATCCCAAATTGTTACATCCCATTCCTTTTGAAGCACAAATGTGGTATGACAACCAGGTGTATCAAATGGTTTACGAAGAAAACGTGGGGCGGTTTGTCTGTAAATATCCTCGAAGAAATTATCAAGGATAACTACGAAAAAGAACTGTGTCGTCGGCTCGAACGAGATAGATACCCAAGGTTTTGAGGTAGGAAACGAACTGGGCTTGTGCCGCGGATGCCAAAAAGGGGGAGTCAGATATGCTAGCATGCTTTGTCGTTGTTCTGAATAACCGGCCTGTGTCAAGAGGGATGTTCATGGTGGAATAGAGTGCGCGGTAAAACCTGAGATTTTCTACCGGGCAGGGTAGGTAGACCGGCAGGTCTGGACTGGGAACCCCTTATCGTTTTGCCGATTCTTTGGTGAATAAGGAGGACTTGCCATCTGGATGCTCGAGAATGTCGCCTGTTCGGAGTCGTCCTATGTCTGACGCACGTTGCCCTGTGAAGAATTCAAGACAAAAGAAGGTAAGGTCCCGTGCATAGATGTATTTCTTAATTGAGGAGGAGGACAGTTTTGAGAGTGCTAACCTCAAGCGTCAGACTAGCTTCAGAAATTTCTGTAAGAAAATTGGCGTAGCTTGCGTGGGAGAGACTCTGGCTTTCTGATTGAATGGAGTGCAGGTACTGCTTGACAGAGAAATGGGCTGCGGGGTTTCCTGTACCTGTGCGGATGTCATAATCACCAGAGCAGTCCAACGACTTGAAAATAGCCCAAAGTTTCCCAATAGTTGAGTCAACTGTGTTTGCAGCTAAATGGGTCGGACAGGTGCAATTTGCCTTAGTTTTTGTACTGAAGAATGCGCAGCTGGATTTGTGGATTTTCGTACGTCCGTGTTGGTCTTTCCAAACGAGAAACTGTGTCACGCCCCTCGGTGTGCAGGCAAGGGGTGTCTTGTGAGGGCTGGGTGCATGCAAAAATGTTTGGAGTTCCGTTTCTAGATGTGACTTCTGGTGGAACGAAGATCATCCAAGCGTGTATTAATTTGGTTGAGGTCGATCCTCATTTTCTTGGTAGGGGGCGGCAGCGGGGTGCAGTCTGGAGATTGTTCAGCACGGCAGTTTTGACAAAACAACGCACAGTCATTATTTGGATAGGCACACTCTAAACACGTCTTTGCCGGACGCTATACCCTTGGTGTTCCCCAACAAAATATGGGGGACGAGTTAGATGGGTTTATGAAAATCTAAAAGCCCAAAGATCATGCTCCAGTGGTTTGGAGACGAAGCTAGTCATGCGAGATGGGGTGAATAGGATGTTGAGCTGCCCACGGGGTCCTAGGCAAACTTTCTCTGGTGCACGAACATTGACCAAGGCCCACCAGAACCGACGAGGGAAGACATCATGGTAAACCTATATTTCGTTTCGAGGAGTACTCGGAGAGCGGGACCGACTACGGCAAAGGGGGGAAGATGTATACATTCCCCATGATTTTAACCGATTGTGCGAAAAAGTTCACGCCAGCGGAGTTGGGGGTAGGCCACGGTGTGAAATGTGGCAACGGTGCACCATCTAGGCCCTTATGGACATTGGAATCTAAGGACATGAGGTCAATTGTTTGAGGGCCCAGTCGGTGTTGGACCTCCTGCCAAACACTGTTTGAGAGCATACAGTCATTGGGTGATAAAGCTCTGGATGGGGCATCCGCCTTATTGCTTGCAGAGGGTATGTGGTGTAACGATAGCCCAACGTTTCATTGCAATAGTAGGTCAAAGATCAATTTAGCAACCTGTAAGTTCACTGGATCTTCCACCTTGATTCTTCCAGGATTGCACAAGAGTGAGGCTATCAGTGTGAGCATCGATACGACAATTAGATAAATGGGGGGTCGTAGCAGTGAGAGTATACAAAAAAGTGAGGGCCTCTTTGATGACGATAGGCTTATTTAACTGGGTCGGCTGCCAGTAGTCTTGAAGCGAGTGGAAAGGCGATTTCGCCCCAACCTGTCTTAGATGCATCCACATGAACTTTAAGGGCGATGTGGCGTTCGTCAAGCCATGGTAGATAGCCAGTCCAACCATCGAGAAATCTCCAGTAAGTGATTTCCTTATGCAGCGCACCGGTAATTTTGATAAGAGCTGACGATTGTGTTGCGTTTGCCTGTGGACGACATGCTTATGCAACCGGGCAGCAGGTTGTCTTTCCAGCGAAGCGTTGTAGTGTTTTCACATCGGCTTCATGTTGTGCGAGGATCAATTCTCGTAAAAATTTGAATTTTTTTATCCCTGGGTAAGACGAAGGCCATGAGCACCGAGTTAGCTACATAACCCAAGAAGCCAACAGATTGGGCAGGTATCAAGGAAGACTTAGAAAGGGCTATAGTGTAGCCTAGTGAAGTGAGTACAGAAGTCACAATGTAGATGGCGGCCTCGGCCTTTTCTAGGTTGGACCATTGAGAAGATTCGGTGGTGACTAACTGACCATTGTGTCTATCGCCAATAAACTGACTAAAACGGATCTTGAGTGAACGAATGTAACTTGTCGCTACCAGGCCTGTTGAATGATAAATATAAGCACTGGCTTTCCAGCCGAACAGCAGTGAAGCATAGACAAAATAACAACCGTCCCATGAGAGGCCAAACATAGTTCTGCTGGGCGGGGTGAGCATGAGAATGTCATATCCGCCTTTATCATCACACACCATCTTAAAGTACCCGCGGTCGACATAGCGCGGAAGGTCGGAAAGGTAATCTAAGGTAAATGGGAGATCATGGATCCATAAATTTAAAAACCTTTCGTCAAGGCACATTCTGGGTTTTTTGGGTTCTATAGGGATTGGCATCACTAAATGCGGAGGTTGAGTCTCGCTGACTAAACCCCAAAACAATAAGGATCCAGTATGTACATGTTCTTGGATGGTTGTGTCAATGAAACTTTAAAATTTGCTACATGACGAGCTATTGGGAAATAGTTGCGGGGGAGGGTAAGGTGAGTCATAATCTTTCCCGTTGAACGTGCCTTTAAATGGTTGAATGTATTGCCGGACGTCAATGCTGTTGCGAATACAGGAGAGAATTTCCTCGGCTTTGCCAGACTGAGTAATGGTTATGGAGTTCTCCTGGGATGAAAGAATCCGGGTCCCAAAATATTACATCCTTAGCACTAGCGACGGCATCACCCTTAGCGACCATAGTGATGTATACATGAGCATGCTACATGTATAGAAAAAGAAAAAATGGGAGGCGAATCAAACAAGACACATTTCTGTTTGTTTTTTGTTTTTAAAGACTTATATATTTATATCAGTTTATATCATTTTTCCTATTTTCCATTATTTGTTTTGATTTTTAGTCAAATAGAAGGCGTATTATAGTTTACTTAAAGAATGTCACTAAGGTATTCAGTCAGTTCCTAAACTTTCTTAGAGGGGCAACGTCGTTGAAAGTGTCCGGGTTGGTTACAGTTGAAGCTAGGGGGGCCACTTGAACTTCTGCATCCAGACTGCCAAACGGAGCGTCTGCCACCCCAGGCTGCACAGGAGTATGGTTGGCAATAGAGATACCTAGTACCCTTTCGGATCTTCGCTATTGTCCAGGCGACGGTGGTCTCTCTTTGTACCCAGTAGTCTGATAATGATGTCCCCAAATTTGGGTTGTTATAAGAGAGGGCGTGTCTGACGTAAAATGGCTTCATATTCGGGAGCAATGATTGTTGCATCAAGCTTGATCAGTTTTTGTAAAGCAGATAGGATCATCGCCAGATCTCGTAGGTTCCACGGCGTTGATGCCAGCTGTCTGACATACTGGAGGGCGGGTTCGATGCCTCTGACTAACTAACGATGCGAAACAGCTTCGACCAAAATCACTTAAACGGTGTGAGATACGGCCTCAACCAAAATAAATAACAGTGCAAAACGACCTCAACCAAAATCACTTAAACGGTGTGAAATGCGGCCCCAACCAAAATAAATAACAGTGCAAAACGGCCAAAATGTTTACAAAGTTGGTGTCTTCAGAAGAAACGCTTTGTCGTGCATAACTACAAGTGCGGGCCGGCCTCGACCAAATTGAATTCACCGAATTGGCCTTGACCAACACCGCAGAGTGCTTTATTGGCTATAACGAACGGGTGAAACGACCCCAACAATGTTGACGAGCTCATAAAGTTAGGGACAACAAGATATTTTTAAAGGCAGTATTGTAAATTTTGTCCCAACAAGGGTGTCGTAAATTCTGCTTCAAGAGAAACGTTGTTCTAAAAAAAATTCTGCGTAAACCAAGGCGTTGTTTTTTTAATTTGGGCTCCAGAATGGCGGCTTAAGATTGGCGATCAAGATCTTTCACCTGCAGATGTGCAGAAATAACAGTGAGGGATGCTTTAGTCTTGGCTGGTATGGCAGAGATTCTACTTTTTTCCTTGCAGCTCTATTGAATCATAGTCAATATAGTAGATGGTCTAGAAACTTCATGAGAACTCGATAGAACTCATTAACTATGTTGAGTTTGGTTTATGCAAGTGCTGTTCACCTTCCTCGTCATGTGTCTATTGTATTGGCCATCAGCCAATGATGACCTTGAACTTGTCTGTTATTTAATCTTACTGCTGATTAACGAAAGTCGGTTACTCCTATCGGTTATTTCTGTAAATACACAATGGGCATGCGATGATTAAGGTGCACAAACCTGCATAAACCCGAACAATAACATAGATAATGAGTTGTATTGAATAGCTGCGAAGCTTCCAGACTATCTATTCTATTGACCATGATTTAATGCATTACAGGCACTTGTACATGGCTGACAAATTTTAATTTCTTCTCCTTCTAACAGTATATCACAAGCAACAGAGCGGTATGATAATGCCACTTCAAAGTGAGGCTCTTCAACCTGGATTGTCGGACAATGGTGTTGGGGTTGGAATCTGGCTGGTCAGTTGAGTAGCAGATGATGTGCCTATATCTGTTCTTGATATTCCCTCACTAATGCCAGAATTTGTTATAATCTGCAGAAGTTCATTTATGTCCAAATACTTCACAGAACGGTTATGCTCTTTGAAAATCTTATGACGGTCAGAAACTGGCCAGTTTAATACAAATAACGTTTTTCATACTTCAGCCAGTACCACTCATTGTGAACATTTATTACTGTCTTTAGGGTCTACAAATAACAACCGACAAGTTCCCTAAACTAAGACACATATGTTGATTATTTGTCATTCCGGATTTTTTCAACTAGGCATATTTTTACGTAGAAACATAACAAAAGAGTCCCACACAATACATCAAGATCTGTAATAGAAACTTTCGGTCACAACATGCAGAAGCACCAAGACCGCCTCGTGCAGACGTGCACAAGATCTCATAGCAAATATTTAAGAAACAGCTGTGGAGATTTAATCTGTTGTTGTCGGTGATTTAATAATATGACCTGTGTCTTTTATATGCAAATCTAAACAACAAAATCAGTGTTTTAAATATGTAAATCAAATAGTGAATAAAAATCAACATACCTTTTTTAATAGATATTCCAGGCTATCAGCAATGACAGCCTTTTTCTGATCATTTCCCCAAAGTTTCACAAACATAATTGGATTCTGATTAATAATTCGCTCGCTAGGTCTAGTTGAAGTTGCCGAATTTGAATAAAAACGCCGCCATCTTGGTTCAAGACAGAGTAATTTGTAAACTTACTGGATACTAGTGTGTGACGTAGATTCCGGACAACAACAAAGGCCTCTCCAAATATGCAGATCAAATTTTCAGATCATATTCATATTTGGAGACTTTCTCTGGAAATAACATGCCTGAAAAGTGTGTTGTCTACGGCTGCTCAAGCACAAGAAATACAGCAGAAGGAATTTCACTCTATGTTATTCCTTTCGAGCATGATGAAAGGCCAGAAGCCAAAAGAAGAAGGAAACGGTGGGTCGACTTTGTTGGTCAAACAAGCGCACAATGGAAGCCAAGTTCAAGGTCTGTTTGCTCACAGCACTTTAATCCTGAAGACTTTTGTCATTCATATTCGGATTCGGCTGTGGGAGAGCATATGAATCGGTGGCTTAGAAGAGACAACATAGGAGTTGTGGTTTTCCCTTCAGTCCATACGATCCAGTCAGAAATTGTGCCGACTGAACGAGAAAAAAGGATGGTAAGTCAGTCTTATTTTGTTTGCCACATTTACTGTAGTAGTCGTAGACAATTACAATATGCTCAATCTCCTCGTCGGCGTTATATTATAATTCGAAATTATTACAGATTGTGAGGAGAGCAATGTCTGGTGATGCGACCGCCACAATGACAACAAGCGGAGAGCCCAGCACCTCTAGTGGACTGCAGCATGAAATAAAAGACAAGGACATTGAATTTATAGGCGAAGCAAGCACTAGTGTCACTGTGATTGATGTCAGGAACAACGGAAGAGACAGATCTGGAAGTAGAACGTTAGTCGCCCCCGGGGAGGTGTCGCAACTGTGTTGTGTTGCTAAACGAGAACAGGAAACTGAGCAATCGCATAAAATCTTTCAGGGAAGCACTGAAAAAGTGAAGGGCAGATAACAGGAAGCTACGGACCAAAGGTAAAATGTAATCAATGTGAATGTCAATAAATCTGTGACAGAGTGAGAGTGAGCGTTGTCACGAAGGAAAATTAATTTCAATTTGGACCAAAGAAATTTACCTCATATGGACCATATATTGACTAAATAATTGTCTTAATAATATGTATGTATGAAAAAAAACAACAAGATATCATTCTACTAAGACAAATGTATTTTACCCGGTTGTATTACTGTAACAAGAACAAACAAATAAACCATGTCACCATGCAGTTTTTTACAGTCAACTGTAACAAATATATTGGTAACATATTTGTATAAAGAAGCAAAAATAAGTTAATGAAGATATATGATATTTCAATGCATTTTAGCACAAAAAGATCTTGGATTGTCCTTAGAGGAGTTGAAAAGATCACATACTGATGAAAGTGACCCTAGTGAAGCAGTGCCTTGCAGCAAGCGTTTTAAGGCCAGTGATCGTGATGACAATGATGATCATGAAATGGAGGTGGAACATGATGATAATGGTGGCGGTTCTGGTGATGTAGCTGGATCATCTGATTATAAGACAGAAACTGAAACTGAATCATCATTATCATCAGCTGATTGTGATATGACAACTGGGTATGAACAAATACAGTTACCAGACCGTATTGTATGTTAACATTTTCCAGATGAAGACAAAAGCATATATTGCAGACTTCATACCTCCTTGCATACATCAGATGCCCCAATAACACTTTACCTTGTTTATATTTATAGTGTGTCCGTTGCTGGCAAAAACATCAGATCACAACCGAAGTACATTGCATTCCTCTGCCTGTTATTACTTCTTTTTCAGTTTTGCCATTTGTGCAAAGCTGATAAACCAGTAGCCTGTGCACAGCCGGAAATAGACTCCCCGTAATTTCCGTCTGTGAACATTTGCGCTAAAGCTTGCACACAGCTTGTCCCACGTGATTAAGCAATTTGTAATAATTAACATAATAATTTGCATAATTATTTACATAATCGCGGCAAACAGAACAACATGGCGTCGTAAACAAGCGTGTCGACTGACAAATATGACTTGCGTTCTTTGTCACAAAGTGATACAAAAGGCATACGAGCGTTTTTTAGTCGAAGGAAAGGCAAAGTTTGATGTTCGGGCTGCTATTTCGAAACTACCTTTCACGGTAGAGATAAACTTCATTTACATATGTGAATCCTGCTTGGATAAATTGAAGAAACTAGAAAATCTTCAACGTCAAGAACGGGAACTTCTCGTGACACTACAGAAACTCGTCAATCCAGGCTCAGGTGAAACTGTTGTCCCACGAACTCAAGAGTCACATTGTATTTCTGCGGCAAAACGGTAGAGCTGTGCGCCGGAGCCGGAGCGCCGGAGCTCCGGCATATTCGGCCGGAGCTGGAGCCGAGAAAACTCCGGCAAAAACTCCGGCGAATCTTGGCTTTTTAATATATTGTTATGTGGTCGAGTAATTGCAATTTTTATCGTAATTATTGAGTTTGAATTCTGCCAAGTTTAATAATTTAAACGTGCCTGCATTCATAGCAAACGAGTTGTTGGAAGCCTGATTCAAGCGTGCACGCGTAAGCAAGCCAGACAATTTGGCGACAGTCGGAAGCCACGCAAATGCGCCTTTTTCTGTTGTTTACGTACTGTACTGTTAAAATTTTAAAACTCATGATCATTTGTAATAATGGCGACAGCTGAGAAGCGTGCTCGATTAGAAGATACGTCTTCATCGTGTATCTGGGATCATTTTATAAAAAATAAGACCGATGCATCAAAAGCCACGTGCAGAAAGTGTAGAAAAGTAATAAGTCGTGGAAAATCTAGTGCAAAATCAAAGTCCTGGGGAAATGGACCACTATGGAACCATTTAAAAACGTGTAGCCCAAGCGAAACTTCATCTTCCACCGTGCAACCGAGTCTCGAACAGACCCTATCACGAAGTACCCCTTTTGCCAAAGAGAGCATAAAGGCTAAATCTATAACAAATGCCATAGCGATGATGGTAGCCATAGATCTCAGACCGTACTCGGTTGTGGAGAACGAAGGGTTCAAACAGCTAATGAAGGTCGTTGAGCCCCGTTATCATATGGTATCAAGACGAGAGCTGACGAATACAGTCATACCCACAATGGTCTCCGATTTGGAAGAAAAAGTAAAAGGCTCCATCCAGGCCGCCAGGAGTGGGGTCAACTTCACAACTGACATGTGGAAATGCGACGGGCAAAACCGAGAGTACATGACAGTCTCTGTCCACTTTGCAATGGAAGATAGCGACTTAAAATGTTTTGTCATTAAAAATGCTTTATTAATGGTCGAAGAATTTTCGGATAGCGCACATGCCTACAACATACGAAAGTCGGTAAGTTTCCACAAATATTTTATTAATTTTGAAATTAAAATGTTTGTTTCCACAATCCATTTGTGAAAGAACTGTAAAAACGATTGTGGTTGTTCTCGTAAAAAACTCGTTTTTAACAATGTAGTTGAGAGAGGTGTGTAAGAAGTGGTTGGAACAATCAGTGGCAGGGGCAATATTCCATATTGGCATATCCGACAATGCAGCAAACGTAATACTTGCATTAGACAGCACCAAGGATCTTGAAGCACCAGCAGAGATTCGTAGGGCAACTGCAAATGACTTAGATGAATCGGATGATGATGACGACGATCGGTTTCCTGTCTTGCCACCCACGCATCAACGTTCTGCTGGGTGTTTTGCGCATTTGCTTAACCTTGTGGTGCAGGTAAATCCGTAAAAGTTAATTATACATAATACGTATTACAGCACAGTTCTGGTATTTATGTACTGTTACTCTAAACTACTTGACAGTTTTTAACTTTGTTCTTTTTTGATAGGATGCATTTAAACCAGACGTCCAACGAGCTGTTACCGACGCAAAAACACACTGCGAGCAAATCATTACAAAAATAAAGTATTTTTTATAAGTGACATTTATGATTTCAAGACGTTTTGCTGCGTGCTTTTGGTGTATAAGTATTTTATAACATACTCTCGCATGATTTACGTTTATATAGGCAATCTATGCCAGTTGCTCGAGCCTTTAGAAATGCCCAAGGGGAAGCACATTCTGCTAATGCCGACGACGACAAGCCCCAACCTGGTGGTCTCATCAAAAACGTTTCCACACGTTGGAACTCATCTTTAGCTATGTTCAGGTTAGTATTTGTTCATTTTAATGGCGATAAAAAATGTTTTCTGGTTGGTTTACCTTAAAAAAATTTCACAAGCGATGTTGGAATTTGGATACCAAGCATATACTTTACTACTTTGTGATAACTGATAAGTAAATCACGATTAACACAGGTTCTGTATCTAATTAACTTCTATTAATAATAATATTCAATGAATATTTTTGTTGGTTCAGATCATTTGTGAAGAATAAAGAAGCAGTATCCATACTACTACGGCGCAATCGTGAACTGGAGCTTCCTCCATTACCTGCGTCGTTAGGTACACAAAGTAATTTTTGGACAATTTTGGATGGCTTGGTGAGGGTGTTGACGCCGTTTGAAGATGCCACACTCCAAGTGAGCAAGGAAGAATCCACTTTGTCTGAGTGTATTCCATATGCGCATACCTTGGTAATGTCAGTAAACCGTCAGAAAATCCGAATGGCAACTCTCAAAGTGATTTTTTGCTATTTACCCCTATCTTTCTTACTATTTCTAGCTTAGATCAATCGAAAATCTCGAACATCCAAATGATGATGAACGGACACAGTTACCCCGGGTCAGTGGGCTGGCAACATTTATGCAAGTTTTAAAAGATGGAGTTAAAGAACGCCTTTTAAACAACCCAAACAAGTTAACTTGGCAGATTGCTACCTTCCTCAACCCAAGGTGAGACCGTGAGAGAGACAAGTTACTCATTACTAGTGATTAAGACGATTAACTACTTCAATTTTTTGTATCTTGTTCCAGATTTAAACTGTTATTGATTGAAAATCAAGACCATTTGTCTGTCCAAGAAGCTGTTGTCAATGCTTTGCACTATATTGAGGCCAATGTCGGCCATGGGCAGCATCATGACCAACTTGATAACAACATGTTACGCGATGAGCAACGTCGTGAACGTCAAGGCTCGTTGTTAACGATGCTTAACGACTTGGTGTCAGAGAAGATGGAAAGTCTAGGTGAAACGGCGCAGCAACAACAAGACAGGCTGACAAAACGCCAAGAAATCAATGCTTACACCGCAGAGCCTGTATTAGCAGTTCGATCCCAAGATGCTAAGTGTAACCAGAGGGAAGTGTTAAACTACTGGTACCGCCACAAGGATGAATGGCCACTGCTGACACGTGTTGCGCTGTCTTATTTGTAATGCCCACCGTCATCGGTAACATCAGAGCGAGTATTTTCTTTAACGGGGAACATCGTTACAAAGAAGCGGTGTGCTTTATTACCAGGCAACATCAGTCGTCTGGCTTTCATAAAATTTAATTCTAAAAAGTTTAACTAAAACGGTGTCATATACGGTGTGATGATTGTCCGACTGGCAGACTGCAGTTCTTTTATGTTATTGACTTATATTTAAAGATTAAATTTAAATAAATTATAGTTAAACACACGTTACACCTTCGATTGATTTTATATATATTGTATTACTAAAAAATATTGCCGGAGCCGGAGTTAACGATGCCGGAGCCGGAGCTAGAAAAACCGGAGTTTGCACAGCTCTACAAAACGGCAGCGTGTGGAACCTCGACTGTTCGTAACCAACATTTCCCCTGTATCGGCGAAGAGCTGCTGTTCGCCACCAGTAGGTTTTGAGCGAAGCCAGAGGGTTGTCGATGCCTCAAGCAGGACTTTAGATTTCACATAATCTGAAAGCTCATTGCATTTGATACATTCAACACCCAAAAAAGTCCAAGCAACAAGTAAATGCAGTGATACAAGTTCCACTGTTGTCACAGCCAAATTGCAATGGCCCAGTGGAACAAGAGAGCGATAGCTCCCAAGCGATTTGCAGTCCCTCGGCAAAATGTTTGGACGTGGAATGTATAAACAAATTGCTGGTGCTTGTTGGAAAAATGTGGAACTTCACAAGCATTTCCATATTCTTGCACTAAAATCAGTTGACAAAGAGTTTAATGGTCTCTGTTCAACAAAACAACCAAGCTGCCTGCGCTCTCCAAATAAGGGTCAACTTCTCAACTTTTCTTTTGACAAGTTTGTTGAGGAACTTGAAAACAGAGCTCCATTTACTTACTCTGTTTTACGTGCAGCGTGCGTTAACAGGAGGAACGCGAACAACAGATCTGAATGGGTACCTACCATGGGTATGGCTGCTGCCATACTTTTACGGAATAGGTCATCTCGTCTAAATGCAGTCCAGCTACTCCTCAGCATCTTCCTTTATCATTCAAGTTGGACGGTATGTATCTATGTAACCTTGACATTCTACGGCTTGTTGTGTCCCATACACAACTCTATAGGAAGTTAGATGAATTCGGCCACGGCTTTGACAAGTCAGTGAAGTCTATGGTGCACCAAGAATCTGCCTGGATGGATGCAAGACTAAGACAGACAGTGTCTAAATCACATGGTGAAGTGTGTCCACCTGACTCTGAAGAATGTGTCATGAATTCACGGGGTGGTAAATCTGATGGAGCATCAGAAGCTGATGAAGCATCGGAAGCTGATGTTACAGACAAAAGTGTGAAAGAGGACTCTGACAGTGATTCAAATCAAAGTTCTGATGACTCTGATAATGACGATGATGAATCTAGAACCAAAGTGTCATTTCCTCTATGTAATGGCCGACCCAGTGGCCAAAAGATTACAATAGATAATATTGATTACAGCAAAAAAGTGCACTACATGACACAGGATCATCAGACAGATGATAATCACCATTTGACTGCTTGTGCAACCACAAATCGGGTCAGTGGAAATCACTTGAGTTCAGAAACATCAGATACCTCATTAAACAGTGTTGAAAATGGAAAATTCATTCCAAGTCATATGGAACAACATTCCCAGAGAAATGACTATATTGTTCTAACTGAGAGAGTCTTGGTACAGAATATTCCATGCCTTAAAATCTTTGAGGATATTGTTGTTAACCACATACCACATGCATATGGCAAGGAAGCAAGGGAACCAACTGATTCGGTAAGATAAATCATTAAACAATTTATTTCTTGTTGTGTGGTATAATAAACAACCTAATTGTAGAGCTATCAATAGAGTTTATTGGTTACTTTGCTTACAGACATTTCTTGGACTTTTGTACCACAATGAGAATGAGGCAGAGGGTATGACATCCATTTTGAAGGAGTTGCACAAATCATATACCCCATATACTGGTAGTCGACACAATCGCAAGTATTGAGGCCAGGCGATTGTGGGGGACCAGCTAACAGTGGAAAGAGCTGTAAATACGCACAACACGCTCAGTAATGGCTTTACTCCAAAAGAGAGACTGGAGGGTCTCAAAATTGAGTTTGCAGATTGGCATGGGGTAAACAAGGCTTTGGAAGTAAGTGATGTGTCCATCAATTTCCCGAAACCATAATAATGGTTTCGGGAAATTGTGCTGATTTATGATACTGGTCAGAGTCTTGGCTGTTACAATATTTTTCTAGAAATTGGTTATGATAATGGCTCTACAGAAAAGATCTAGGGCTTTGACAAGTCGGTGAAGGGCTTTGACAAGACGGTGGAGTCTATGGTGCACCAAGAATCTGCCTGGATGGATGCAAGACAGTCAGTGTCTAAATCACATGGTGAAGTGTGTCCACAGGAGAAAAGATCTACCAATTAATTAATATTGTTAAAATCTTTTATTTCAGGTTGCGTTTTCCCACATGTATAGTTCTGCATCGTCGACTGATAAGTGCACACTTTATAGTGATCGGAATTTGATAAATCGCAGAAAAGTTAAACCTGAATGCAAGCCTTCGCAAAGAGATATGCTGAACTACCAAAAAGCCTTGTTGGAATATGACATGCTGGTAGCAAATTTAAGAGATGGAATATCTGAAGGTATGGGAACTGTGTAGTTCGCACTGTATCTTACTGTATTTGTGTTTCTTATGCAGTACGTATCGTATGAGATGTGGCTAAAAACCAGGTGTCACATTACCATTGAAATCTTATGTTAAGTTCGAATAATCTATTCATTCCATGCATCAAAACCACAGTACTGTCCACTTCCAATCAGCACTTTTTGTTGTGAGACCACAATCATTGTATTTTAGAGACTTGTTTGAGATGCATAAATGAAATTCCTTTACTGTTTTAGCTAGGACAATTTTTTCAAATTTTTTCATGCATTTTTATTTTTTAAATTATTTTCTAAATATGAGTGCATTATTATGTGTTAGGTGATGGTATGAGAGTTATACGGTGCTGGAAGTTCCTTCTTTTGTACACTAAGCACGATACCGGCAGCCAGAAGTACTCATTGGAGATACTGTACATGATGTTTCAGATTTATGCTTTGTCAACCCGTGCAACACATCAGCTCATATGGAACCGGTTTGTAAAAACAAAACCAGGTGATGGTGGGAATATCCCCTTCGATTTGAACCTGGAGTTTTTAAACAGGGTGGTGAAAGAGGCAATAAAGAAAATTGGCCCAAATGCAAGGAAAAGGTCAATTGATCGGGTTTGTCATAGTCTGACAACAACAAAGACCCTGATGGAGAATTTTGACAATGCAGTTAAATTGCGCAAACCTTCTGGCAAGCATTTCGCTCGATCCTCAACTAAGGACCTGCAAGCTGTTGTCAAAGAATTACTCTATCAGCAGGCACTTGTTCGGGTACCAGGACGGTCATATCTATGCTATGGAGGATTCAAATCCAGTTTGTTAGCAGGATTTAAACTTCAGGATATGTACTCATGGATAAATCAACACAAGAAAAATATTTTATTGAGGCGACGAGCCCGATAAACAATTACTGTATTATCCTAAATATATTATCTGACTCATGACTACTGTGTGACTCAACTACCCCATGTGATGTTACAAAATGTTAAATGTTATTTACAGACTGCAAATTGCTGTCATGTGTCGAACAATATCCAACAAAGTAGTAAGGACTAATAAATTTTAATCAGACATTGTCCATTCCTATTACCTGTCAAGAATAATTTGAATTAGTTTTGTTACTGTTTGTATTAATGTATATTAATACTATTGTATTAAACTGATAGTTTTTAATGATAACAGTATATGGTTCAGGATTGTAATAATTATTAAATATTGCTTTACCACAACTCAGAAGTTTTACGATATGATATCATTTCATCATTGCATTAATAATCACTTATATATGCATTACATTACAGTGACAGCAGACTGTAGGATAATTTCGTTAATATGTATTCACATCTGGTGTTCCACCACTTGTTAACTTCACAAAAAAGCTACCATTATTTAATGAAGCATCCTGTGATACACAAGTGTCATCTGTGAATAATGCTTCATCCTGTGAATCCATAAGATTGTGCCATTGACAATAATGTGTTGCAAGTAGGCAGTGAAATCAGCGTAGCAAAAGACACGATATTGACATTCGTCGAAACGAAATCAAATGCTTTAATAATCAATGTTTGTTTACATACCCACAATACTGCTAGTGTTCAGTACGCTATAGAGTTCTTGCCCGACTCCTAGTGTGAGCCCAAAAGGGGCGTTCGAAACAGCAACGTAATACTATAGTATTATTCTTGGTGGCATTTTCGGAACGCGTCCAAAACACCCACTGGAACGCGTTCTGGACGCGTTCTGGTATGCGTTCAGAACGCGTTTTTAATTAGGTTATTTCTGAACAGTACTGTATTTTGGTAATTATCCATTATAATGCCAACCTGCAGCGTGAAGTTAAATGTGGTAAGGATGGAAAGGAACGAGTGAAAATTGTTTACCCCAAATTCAAGAATGGGGAGGCAACTGTACGGAGTGTGAAAATAAAACAAAATTTCAGTAAGTTCAATAGTATCCCCAGCTTTTTAAAAATTTGACAGTGAATTAATTACTATGTTTTGCATTTTACACTTATAATTTTAGCCTATGTAAAAGAGATTTTTGAGACCTTTATGGCTGCAACAGATGAATGAACTGAAACCAGCTGCAAAGAAGTTGAAGGACAAAGTACCCATGCCCATGAATACCATGCTAGAAAAACAGAGTAGAACTGAAGCATTACAAAAGAAAGATGACAGAAGGAACATGGTCACAGAAAATGTACCTCCTACTGCACCAGGTATTATTACTGCTTTATTATTGGTCATGGTATTTATTCATGTTGTAGTGCTAAAATACTGTATTTCTATTAAGTGACACAGCCTGCCCAACCCATCAGCTCAACAGACAAAGAAAAGGCAACCACCAAGATGCACAGTCTGTACAAATCCGATGAAAGGCCACAAGAATGTTCGAGACTGCCCTAGAACCAAAATGCGTAACTGATCCTGCTCATACTTCTCTGTATTTACCTTACTGCCCAAAAGAACTTATCCATACAGTTGTAATTGTATGTCACATTTCCCTTCATACACCAATCTGTTTTGACAATTTGAATAAGAAAAATATGTGGAAATATCAGTGCATTTCTTATTCAAGTGAAATTGTTTCTCTTGTTTCCATTACATGGATAAGCTCGCATTTCTTGGCAGGGGCGTAGCCAGGACCTTAACTTTGGGGGGGCGAGATAACTTTGGATGCCGCATCTGCCAACATCTCAATATAAAGGTTTATTGTGCTTGCACTGGAGGTAAATAATTCACTGATAATTTCAAAGTTCTCTGGCTAACTGAGATAGAAATACAAGAAATATGTTGCCAATTTTACATTTTTACTGTTTATTGAACTGCAAGTTTACCACATCCAAAAAAATTTTATGGGTCGTTACATTTTAAATACTATGATTTAAAAAATACTTATGTATCTATCTTTCATGGTAGCAAAAACCATGTAAAGGAGTTTTCTTAATTAAGTAATAAGTAGTAAGTACTAGTAAACTAACAG
>JAOTOK010045186.1:0-19334 GCA_025770025.1 Virgularia gustaviana
GCACTTGCCAGAAATTTGAGAACGCGGTGAGACTGGGTAAGACACAAAATGTCCCGAGTTGCACATCTATGTATACCCAATCTATGTCCGAATGTTGGATCGAGTTACGTTTTTGGATGGGATTCGAATTCTAAGAAACGAATGTCTGTTTTCCACATGTGATGTCATCATTGCAGATATAATTAGCTAAAAGCCAGAAAAATCCTAACATATTTGCTTATCTTCCAGGCCATATATGATAACGATGGAATGACTATGGTACCACATGTCAAATTCGGTTTCATTCTCCTGTTGATACTCTTCCTAGCAATTGGCGTCTTCGTTGCTGTTAAATTCCGCTTAGGTCGGGCCGTCGGAGCTTCCTTCTTCCTCATGTACATAATGTTTGTGACATATGCTTACTTGCAGGACTTGATGTGCGAGCACGACTGCTGACATCGCATCCCGATAAGCTGAAGAAGGGCCAAAGGCACGTAGTATTTAAATGGCATAACTATCAGCAATTTCTAAATAATGAGCACTGACAATTGGACTAAAATGGATTTTACATGTATATAAACTGAATACCTAACAACAAATAAACGTCATCTTTCATACGCATAAGACAGTTGTTTCTTGTTCAGTTGCATATGGTTTCTCTAACTTCCATCAGTTCACAAGGTTCCATGCAAAACTTGAATATCATTATTGTCCCTGAATTGGAAATACATAATTTAAGACCTTGAATCAGTGTGGTAGCTAGCCTAGCAGTTTAGTCGTGCTATGCAAATATTTTCATGTTCATGAAGAATAAATAAAGAAATGAATAATGGTAATTGATTTGGAATTTTCGTAGCCCGACTAAATTGTCGTGCTGACTCAGCCATTGCCTTGAATGCGTGAAACTGATTTTCCAATGCCGAATTTAGTTAATTAGCTAGCCAATTTCTGTTTTTCAAAAGTTTTAGTTGTTCTTAGATAGCTTATATTTCTTACTCTACTCGACCGGACCCCGCTCTTCAGAAACATCAAGATTCATTAATTTTGAACAAAAAAGTGTCCATTAACCCTTTAAAGTCAGTTTGCCGGGGGCATTAGGGGGGTTCTGATCACCGCAACACCGCAATAATGTTCTCCGCGTCAACGCATCACCGCAAAAAATAATTCGTTAACACCGTATGAAACACCGCATTAGATCATCTTTATTACTACATTCCTATATACATACTTATCCGAAAACTAGGGATACAGTACGTATAAATGTCCGCAGAAAAGTCTACCGTTGTCAGGTTGTAAAAAGGCACTGCCAAAGGCCGTCGTATCCAAAGACCGGCTCCAAGCATGGTCTAGCCACGGCCAAAGTCTAACAGGACTAGCAGATGGCACACGACAAATTAAGACAGAAGCCGATTGTTAAACCTGAGGGCTCTTCCGCGTGACCTCGCTACTATTAGAAATGTGGAGTTTCCAACTTATCCTTGCAAATTGGTCAGGTCGTTGACATCGTCAGCTTCTACTTTTTTCTTTCTCCCTCGTCACTGCTTTCATCAAACTCATACATAGTATATATATGTTATTTTCTAGCTGCGAGGTCCGGACGGGCGAAACCGGCCCGCGGTCACAGCGGGTCTGCAGTGCGTTTAATCTTTCTAAAAGTAAAACATTCAAGTAGAGCATGTCTTTCACTTCATTTCGCTCATTTGGTTTATCTCAATACAATGCGTACTTTTCGAGATATCCGCCTTTGAAGACAGACACTTCAGCGGACATTTCCGGCAATATCTAACCAGCCCTGTGAATGTGTTCCACAATTGAATTGCTGGACATTTGCTACGGATGTAATAGACGGGAGTTAACTCGTACTATTGATCTCCTAAACTTGGAACACGTGGCTTGAGAATCCAGCCGTTTTTAACCTAAGTCGATGAAGGGCGGAGGTGTGACCAATACCAAGGGGAAGTCATCTATGGTCTAGGGGCCGACTGTTCCCTCCCTCTCAGGGTATTAGACTGCCTAGTCCCATTGATAGCGCTCGGAGGTCCGAAAATGCCGCCATCGGCGTATAGGGCATGCGATGTTCTCGATAACGCCCTTAGCTGAGGGAAGCACCAAGCACTGGCCACAAACCTTTTTAACTTTTTTATTTTTCACCCAATCGTACTGTCTATTTTACGACTATTTTACCATAGGCAGCCCAAGAGTCAGTATTTACTGTGCAGTTTAGCGTAAATAATATCGATAAAACAACAAAGAACTAATAAAATGCGTTGTTTGTCCACTTTTTCAGCAAGTTTGATAGTTAACCAAGCGTTTTGATAGAGAAATTCGCGTGCGACTTAACAAACGATGATGTGATTGCGTATCATCTATAATATTTTACAAAGGTTGGCAACTTCCACCATCAAATTACACATACCACCGGCTGCAAATCGATCAAAACAAAAATTATAATATACACGAATGGCGAAAAAAACGACACACTAACAAGGAAAAATACTCCTACTAACTTATCATGGCATTCTTAGTCTTATAATGTTTTGCGAACTATCTTAAAAAGTAAAAGGCAAGAAACAAAATGTTTTTGCTAAAATTTTGCCTGCAGCCTGTCGTTAGGCCCGGCTGACGAGTAAAAAATGGCCATTTCTCGACCGAAAGCAAAAGCTATAGCCTTACCAAAATGCCCCCAAAATGGCCATTTTTCGACAAAAAGTAAAGGCTATAGGCTTTAAGCATATTTTGCGGCTTCTAGCTGAAATAATTTTTAAAATGAGAATTTGATAATTTTTAAAACGTGTAATTGGATATTATCTCATTTAGAGTTTGTTGGGAAGCTTACAGCGGTTCTGCAGTACGTGAATTCTTTCAAAAAATAAGATATTCGAATAGAGAATGTCCTTAGCTTTATTTCCTTCATTTGGTTCGTCTAAACCCGATGCGTACTTTTCGAGATATCGGCCATGGAAGACAGCCACTTCAGGGGGATTACCGGTAATATCTAACCAGCCCTGTAAATGTGTCCCAGAATTATAGTATTGCGGGCCAATTGCGACGTGTATAATAGACGAATGTTTTATTATTACAATAGTCTTTTGGAGTGCTTACGTCACAGTAGGGTTTGCGTAATTTAACGAACCTTTTGACTTTCTATTTCTCAACCAATCGTACTGTCTATTTTACGACAATTTTACTCTGTCTATCACCCGGCGTTTAATGCCAAACGTTTATTATACTGGTTATTCACCGTATTCTTAATAGCGCGGGTCAACTATACCGCACTATATTATCAAATATCACGGCGGGCCGCCTCATATTTGCGTGATTCGCTTCACTAGTGAGGGAAATTACATTAATATTCCCCGTAAACAAGCCCCCGTATAGCAATATTTTACGTACTCGCCGTGAAATATTCTCTATATAGCCACATATATATAAACACCAGACCTCTGGTATAGCGCGGAAAATATATATTGTGCAATTGTGTTAAAGCTATGGCGTTTCAGAAGTTTACCACGTTTTAAATGGTGTGGGCGGCCTTTGATATCTAGCTTCGCTTGTGTTTTAGATATCCTGTAAGGAATGTTTTGAGAACACGGAACACAAGGAACAATAAAACTGACAATTATAATATGATATTCCAAGACAGCAACGAAAACAAAACGGCAGCAATTCAACCCGCCCTGGCTCTCTATAAGTAATGAGGCCTGGGCATGTTTGGCCGGAAAACGGCAGCAACCTGCCCTGGCTCTTTATGAAGTCATGAAGCCAGGGCATATATGGCCGGAAAATGGCAGCAACCTGCCCTGGCTCTTTATGAAGTCATGAAGCCAGGGCATATATGGCCGGAAAATGGCAGCAACCCGCCCTGGTTCTCTATAAGTCATGAAGACAGAGCATGATGTCCGGAAAACGGCAGCAACCCGCCCTGGCCGTATGAACAAAGAGCAATATATTTTGTACTTTTAAATATTAAAAATAATTATAGAAGAATACATCACGCCGTTATTTTCAGCAATAATATAGTGTATCAGTATCTGCATGGTGGAACTTTTGAATCATCGGTTTCCAACGAATCGAAACTGTGAGAAGGGGGATTACGTGGAATATATAGCCTAGAAGAGGAAACATATAGCAGGATAAGGTGTCTGCCATATAGAAAGTCAAAGAGTCGGGGGTATTTTTAATTGAAGGGGGTATATAGTAGTTGGAATTGACATGGCGATGACTCAATGTCACAGATTAATTATTCCATCATGAAGTACGGATGACAGAAGCAAGTATACTAAGATATATATGTAGGTGACCGCTTGCTAGGAATCACACTCAGCTGTGTAGCCATGTGAGTGAGTTTAGTGCTCTTTTCGTCCGGTTCTCTGGGTTTGCACTCACGAAAATCATGCAACCTAAGAAACATGTTGGGCCCATGCAGTAAGTAGCTTGCAGTTGCATGTTGCGGACACCCTGCCTCTCGAAACAAAGATTACAAATTGAAAAAAAGGGATTCTGCACACCTGTGCCCAGCTTACGTCTTTATTTTGCGAAAGGCCCATGAAGCACAGAAGTAAACAAGGTCGGTGGACCTAATGAATATTTTAGTATGAGTCCAAAATTGATTTATGTAAACTCAGTTGGAACTGGTGACCACATGATGAAAAATCCAGCCATGTGTAACAGATGTAATATCAGACATGTAATTAAGGTGTCTGATTCCACGACAACAACTTTCCGATAATATCACCGCCGGTTGTCTGAGCGGTTCAAAAAAATCGAAACTTGGACACTATTATGTTATACATTATTTCATGCCTATTTAATTTTAACATTCTTTTTCGATCAATTTTCTTGTGAATCAAGCCCTTAATTTCACAAACATGATATAGCCACTAAGTCAAGGCAAGAATACAAAAGCCACTTATCTATATAATATTGATTATTGGCGACAGCCTTGCAGTAGGTTGCCCTGAAGCCGAAAGTAGGCATCACTTGCGGTCGTTTCCTGTTTTTGGACTTAAAAGACTGCAAACGGCTATCTTGACTGATAACGCCAAGATGTAGACAATGCTAAAAAAATTATAGCACTGAATCAAGGACTTTTGTTTTCGTAGTAATTTTTTAACGCCTTCAAATGCTCAGATGCCGAAACAGATGTATCATAATAGCGCTATTTAGGCGCTATCTTATTTAATCAATATAAGTCAGTCACGCAAAAGGGTAGTTATAAAAGAAACAGGAGCAACAAATAAAAAGAGCACAAGACGTGTTGACCGGCCAAAACTTTAATTGTCGAATTGACAAAAAATGTTCGAGTACTTCGGGGGTTGCAGGCAAGTTGACATGCACGAGAATTGACAATTAAAAAAATACTAAGTTTTATTTTTCGTTCTATTTTCTTTTTTATTTATCAACTCAGCTGTGGCATGCAATATGCAATAAGCTACCCTTAAATAATTGCAACTGCAATTACAGGGTCTCAATTAGTTGGATATGAATAATAATGAAAAATCCTACATGTGTGTTTGGTGTAATGATTCTTGATGCACCGGGTGCAAATTTCTTCCCTACATGCATACTGTGTGGTTAAGATTTCCTTTTTACCTTTGCGTTTAAAAAAAGAAATTTCCAAACCAAACTCGTTTCCGGTCTTCCGACGTTTAGGAAATTGTACTAGCAATCCTGAGCTGGGAACATTTGATCAGTATTTGAATTTAATTTAGATATTTTCAAATCTAATTGCTTCGTATATAATATGTATGCGAATACTCAACTAAACATCATGTGCACATCACATGCAGGCACTTCAATAACAAGTACCTGCTGGTGACTGCCATCTCTTTTATAATTATGAAAGAATTTGTTGAAATGACGCTCAACACTAGTAGCTGAGTGCGCGAGATAAAGTTTTCTTTTCGAAAGCTTACCTGAGATCCACCTAGTGGTAGGATTTAAATGGATATAAAAGCGTTGAAATGAATAATTAGCGGCCAAAATTCTTCCAGCGCCCACAGGTTGTCGCCAAGCAGCGTACAAACGATGTCCCAGTCCTTAGTGAGCTATCATTGCCTCCTTGTCCCAAGCACATACATGCATCTTTTTTAGTGTTCGAACAATATGGCGCCGGGTCATTTGGGAAAATGAAAAGGCTCAAAAACATAGCTATACGGTAGGGACTCTGTGGACGTGATTTATTCTTGTTATTAAAATAAAACCCCAGTTGTGTGTAATAATTACTTAGGGCAGGTCTATTGCATGTTTTAGTTCTGTTTTGCGGTTGTTTCCTTCCCCACTATGTTTTCGAGTACTGCCCGTGTCCTTTAATATTGGCTTGTGGGAAGTATGTAAAGTAGTAAAAGATTTTCTAGCATAGTTCAATCTGTTTTGAGTTGTTTCTCATTGATCCAATAATTCCAATTGGGACGGTTGTCCATAAATGTTTAACACGCAAGAAAATTGCATAGAAGATTTGGTATGTTGCAGGTTGTTGTAGAAAAATGTAGGATATTATTATCTGAGCTTCAAATGCAAAATCACATGATCATTTCTATCGCCACCGGAATAAGCCAGAAATGCATGTCATTTTTACTACCAACCTAGCTGCCAAGCTTGTATGTCATTACCCATTTTTATTGTTTTCTTTAGGCAAAATCAGGCCTTAAGATATCTAATATCTGGACAAATTTAATTAAGATTAAAAACGCGTTCGTTATGTACGTTGTTACTTGTTTGTTTACATTTATAGCATTGATCTTGCTCATTCATCGTCGAATATGCAAATACACAATATCATCAGGAGGTTTGGTTTCGAAAAAGTCAAAACTTTACGTTACCCACCAAAAATTGAGGTCCTTCAAAGACCTAATAAGTGTAAAGCATGCACGCGATAAGACAAGCATAAGGACTGTCAAACTCTAGCTGCATAATATGATACGCTTGCGCAGATGGTTTTGAATTATGCTTGTGTTATCTCACTGTGCCGGTTCACACCCGAGTGAAATCAACACGAACCCATAGGACAAGAAATGGGAATACTCTCTTGCGTATGTTTTTGTTTCGGTTTACACTTACAGGATTACCATAAGCCTCCGATATATAACCCTTTTACCAAATATAATCTCCCAGCATAATCAATATCACGCGCTGTATCCCAAACATAAGCTCCCCCTCGGACTTTAAGCCCCCAAAAATAAGTAATCATGTTCTCCTATTCATTACCGATATCGTCCTTTTGGGCATGTCTATAACTTGTTTTTACTCGTTTGTAGTAGTCTGTTATACTCATCCATATATCTTAATATTTAACCCTTAAAGAACAACGAAAAAGGTTTGGATTTCCTAAAAATCGCATTCCAAAGGCAAAAAAGGCGGAGCAACCAAAGCTACTGATCCTGACTCGGGGCAATTTACCGCCCAAGTCATATACAACAACTGAAAGTACTGTCATATTAAATAATAGCAGCTCCACTTTAAACGTCGGTGTCATCATGAACACTGATAAGTAGTCATATGGATCCTGTTTATGTACCTCGTTGGACGTTGGAGTAATATTGGACGAGTATTGCAATTCTCCAGTCACGTCAAATACGTTATTAACGAGCCGTCAAGTGTCTTTAGACCACTCGTAACTCTTACCTGTCAATATAGATAATTTTATATAATAATATTACAGGTCTATGAATCTTGACTATTTATGGTTAACATATATCAGTGAAGAATGCCTTACAGAGTACAGACACCGCTGCTCTTGATGCATTGATGTTGCTTGAAATATTATTATAAGAGCAAGTCCTGTTAATTGGTTTGTCAAAACATACATGTTGGCTTCCAGGAAATGCAAATAAGAGGTGTTTAAACTAGCGTTTCCTATAACGTTATGTAAACATTCAAACCGACCTGTGAGGCATCGGTGGAAAACTTCCTACTCAAACGATGAATATCTGGGGCGAAGTTTTCATATTTACTTTGATAACATGTGCGGCTGGAGGACGGGTGCTTGATGAAGATTACCAGGAAAACTGGGGAACATACGAGTGGAAAATAATCTTGGATAGAGCAGTAAATGATAAGTTTCTCGTCATGGCAACCTGGCCAACTTCGGCAAAAAAACCTATTGAAATTAAAGGTGCAACGTGTAACTATACGTCAAATTACACAATGCAGTGTACTTGTCTCCAAAGTATTTCGTCATTTTCTCCTGAATCAAAAGAGTGCCTACCAAATGAAGAAGTAAAAGAAGGTATGTATAAGCGAACAGTTGTCTCTTCCGTATAAATGACTCGCGCGGGGCCCTAGAGAGGAATTGTGGCCCTTGGTAAAAAAACATAGGTCCTTCTCGGTTTGTGCCTACCATATTGGTACAAGTGTTATGCTGACTACTAAAACTGCTTGTTGATCATAAAATCGAATTTGCATCTTCTATTCCACCTTGTTCAGCCAATCATATATCGATTATAACTGCTTATGACTGGTTGTTCGTCTTGGTTATCTTGAAATGAAAATCAGCTTAGTGTATAGCTCAAGTTAAGTGTGCAGCACGCCAGCAAGCTTTACACCAAAGCTGAATGTCAGTTTATTTCCATATGGAGTATGTTGCACTGGGTGAGTAAAAAAATACACTTGAATAATTAAAATTAGACGTTTAGCGCAAAAAAACAAATTGAATAGATCAATCAGTAATTACTTCACTTATGTTGTTTGAGTCTGTGAATCTTGCTCTCATAAGATACCAGCCAATCGCTGTTCATCTTAACATGTTAAGACGTGAGCCCCAGACTTAAACATATTGAGTGACGTAGGCATCGTAAGGGTCTATTTTCAAAAATATCAAAGAAGTTTTTGGCCTACAATGTTAGGTTTCGATGGACACCAATCCAATCGTTAGTGCTTTCTCCAATATTCTCAACATGCTTTGTAATTTACCGTCGAACGAACAGGGTGTATAAAAAAAGACAACCACGTATCTAAGATAATCTTTGAATGTCGGTCGGTCGGTCGGTTGGTCAAATGTCCTGCTTGTTTCCAACACAGGTTGCACATTTACAACGGGATCTTACCGGTGGGATACCGGGTGGTTGTGGGATAAAATGGACAGCGTGTTGATGGTACTTGATACCACAGACGAGACATATGGTGGAGCTATCACTATGGGATTTAATGCCTCAACTAACATCTTCAAAAAATGTTTTTTGAACTCCATTAACGAATGGACAAGAAATGGATCATGGAATCAGATTGACGTCACCTCTGTTACCAGCATAAAACCAGTCTTCTACAAGTTAAAAAATTTTTGGCACGTCTTTTGGGTATGAATTATTTATTATACCAATTAATTCAATCCATCAGTTATGATGAACTTGCATGTTTTACTTTTGCTGTAGTTTATTTATCAATGCGATAGACACGATTGGTGCCTTTGAATATAAAACATTTTAGAAATTGTTTTTGTACTTCTATTTCGGGTCTCACTGATTGTTCTGGACCATACAGCCGATGGGTGCTGCTACTTTGTACCCTTCTCATAAAACCTCTACACTCCGTCTCACATTATATCAGAAGAACGATATCGATATATCTTTTTAAATGGTGGAAGTTTGTGCTTTTCTGGAAAAAACAGGACTAAATTTACGTGGTAACTGGGTTATACTAACCTAATTCCTAAAACTTCACTTATTCTTGGAGTAATAAATAATCGGACCTTCCAGTTATTTATTGATATTTTATTTTTGTGATATTTTATTTTAGGATACCCAGACAATGTCAGACGAGGGAAAGAATATCATTAAAGGCAAAATATTACGATTCATAATTACTTGCCAAAGCGTATCGTTGTATGAGGAAGGAGACGAACAGGAGTTAGCATCCTGTTTGACTTTTAAAGTATCTGGTACTTTGGAGAGTAAGTATTCAATTAAATCTTACATGAAGTCCGTTCTGCCACCACAGTTAGTGCGCGTGTTTTCATGCTTGTTTTGATTCCTAATACAATGAGGTTTCATGAAGCCGATATTCGTTTGTTCTTCAAGCGTACACGAAGTACTCTGTTGTATGTTGCATCTTCAACCGAGATCTTGCATGCACGACAAGACAAACATTGAACTGCGGTAATTTATGATAATTAATGCTAAAAATTCCTGCAGTTCAATTCCCGCACTGCAAAACGGACCTGAGTGTATCCTTAAAGGGAGGTTACAGCGGCTTAATGTAAACAAACGATTTGTAAATTATATAAGGATTTCTAAATTGTAGAATATCATGTACTAACTGAATATGTTTCTCTGTTCTGGTTCAGAATTCCCACAAATGGGAATATAAAGTAGAGTTTATTTCAGGAAAGTTTCCAAGAATGCAAAATTTATTCAATGTTTATATTAGGTGCCCGCTTTTGTTATGAGCAGAGTCGAACAACTTTAATGGTATCCAGCATCCCGCAAAGGGTTGTTTCGACGAAAACAATTACTAATGTAATTCATATTATTCAAATATTACAAGAACGTAAAATCCCAGTCATGATATAGGCACCGCGGTTTAGCCCCCTGGGCTAGAGCCTGGTTCGCACTTCTCGTAAGAATCGGGGATTTTTACGTAATCCAGTGTCTTACAGTACGCTTCTTGCTACTTTTGCGATGAGCCTGTTCACATTTGCGTAAAAATCCCCGCTTTTGGGGGACACGCTGGGATGACTGAGACAAATAGAAGTTTCGTTTCTATTTTTCTTACGCGATCCCCGATATCGGGGATTGACTGGGACAACAGATATAGTGTTGACACCATTGAACTCCATAAGTTGACACTTGTCATAAGACACTGGGTTACGTAAAAATCCCCGATGCTTATACGATTATTACGACAAGTATGTAAACCAGGCTTAAATTAAGCTCTACGAGATAAAGAGATGTGTACCTACAGCAACACAAAACAATTCAAACCCTCTACCCATAGAATTTCACTAACAGTACTAACATCATTTCTTATATACAGTCCACTTCACGCCATCATGGACGTCAACTGCAGCAACAACACTAGCAACACAAGAACTCGAAGTAACTACAGCCCCCAAAGTACTAGCACGAGCTCACAAAGCCAAGGATAAAACAGTAATAATTGTGCTAACTGTACTTGGCGTTGTAGTTCTTCTCACGTTTGTTATAGTTTTATATTGCTGTTTTCGCAAAAAGAAAGCCTGTTTTACCAAAAGAGGACCGATATCAGACAAAGGGACTGGAGCCACCCGGGAACCAATGTTAAATGGTGAAGGTGAAACAGAAAGCCACGTCTAACCTGAACGATTACAATGGTTTTCAAACTTAAGACGTGCAGCCGATCAGTAGCATGCTCTTGAAAACCAACATATCAACGGACTATGTGTTACTTGGAAGAACCATATAGTGTATTCTACAGAATGTAAAAGGACAATAATAATCATGCGTGGGAGCAAGCAGAATTCGGGAAAATATCCTCCCGAAATGAACACTTATAGTAGGAATTCTCCGAGCATCTGAACTAGTTGTAAAGTTGTATCAGGTTTGGTGCAGTTTATTACATCATTCCTCTTGTTGACACTTGTCGCGAAGTAGTTGTTAATTGGTCCGTTTTCAACAAGTTTTCACGTCTATTCAAGGGCGAAACTAGCGCATTAAATGCGGGAGGGGGACTGCAAAAAATGATGATATTGTTTAACCCTTTTGTTGTTGTCCTTTTAAGCATATCCACAATGCTGTGTGACTAAAGATGACCATCCATTGAACTGCTTCACTGTGTTTAGATATCGGAAGATAAACACCGACTAGCTTCTCAAGCTCGCAGTCATCGGCATTTTATGAGAAAACGGTTTCCTAAATAAACTGTTCTCTGAAATTTGACTACTCTTTAAACGAATTACTTTTGAATTTTACAATAAATTATTGACTTTGAGAAAAATTAATCCGATTGCTACTTGTTTATTCAGTTATTGTATACGGAAAGCAGAGCAGATGCTGAAGCAAAGCAGTACAGTATTTACTCCAGAATCCAAGACCGATTCTTGTTGGAATTTTGAGTGTATAACTATTTGTCAAACCGCGCTACATATAGATAAGGAGCTTATTAGATAAAAAGTCCACGATGAAGATTTCGATTGAAAAATCTTAAATAAAGATCCGGTTTCTTACACATGTATACGTGTTTTTCTATTATACAATCATCTAGCTTACATACATGTTCTTACAAAGAGATTTTATATTAAGAATTGTTGCCTGGTAAGAGGGCCCTGTTCTCAGAACAGATGGAAGATGGTTAGGTCTTAAGTGATCGATCAACAGAGCCAGAGGAAATCAATGTTCATACATGTTTTGTTCGAATGTGCAATGTTATGATTTTACTCCAGAATTGTTATGAAGTTTCTTTTGTCTCATGGAATGAAGTTTCTTGAGCCATCTGTCGTTTTTATCTGCCTCTTGTTCGTGTAACTAGAAATACATATATTGGTTTACAATTACTGAACAAGGTTCAGACCTAATGTAAATGTCTTTACTGTTTAAACTACACATATCACTACACATAATGCTCTCAATAACGCCATATTATTATTATGGATGAGGACCGAAGGGACGAGCAAATAATTCTACATTGGGAACATAATTATAGCCCACGCAATTTAACAGACAAATATGAAATATCTTAAAAATCTGCTTTCCGGCGCCTTGTGAGTAAAAATGGTGAAATGTTACGATGACAACCCCCAATCGAAACAAGGTAAAACTCCAAATTCAAATACCGCATATGCCGTCACCAAGACAAACTTAGGTAATAGGTATACTAACTAGCTATTTGCCCTCAGGTTCGGCTCTTCGTGCATCCCAACTTTTATTTGTTTTGTCTAACTTGTGTACAGTATGTGAGGAAATTGTTCACGAGTGATAAATTACCAGTACGAGCAAGCAGTAAAACTGACTTGCCGCGGCAGGACTCGAAGCTGAGACTTTCTGATCGCTAGCCCGACGCTCCACCATCTGAGCTACACGGTCAAGTACGAAATAGCCTGGTAATTAGAAGGGTCTTACAACGTCATAGACATACTCGTCTACTTCAGTCAGCGTACGACAGTACTTAGTCTCGTTATTGTGTACAGTATATATATTGTAATGTATAACTGTACTATTCCTGATGTCGGGGTTAGCGTCGTCATTCATGATGCAACTATAAGCCCTTACTGTAATAATTATGATGTTTTCTGTTCAATTTTCTAGTTTTTCTTTTATTACTCTTTCAATAACTCTTTGGATTTTATTCACTGAGCTTGGAAACGTTTGTTTCATTTTCCCCTTTACACGGGAATTTTGGAAGAGAACACATCAATCAATCAAAGCAACCCAGTAACAGTAATCTATTGTGCTACCGCGAATTAATCATACTTACAAGGGATGCCATGATTCCACTTTCCTCCACGCGTGGTATTCGAGCACTTTCGGCAGATTTACGAACAGTTGTTATTGTCTGTGTACCACCTTTTCCAAATATTGCATTTTCATGGCTCTGTTCTTGCTGCGAGTGAGATGTCTCACTGACGCCATTCTGGAAAAAATAGATATAATGCATACAAAAAGATCGTCGCTCCTAGCCACCTACTTCCTCCACAGGCCTATATCGTATCAATCAAATTTGATCATACCCGTATATGTGCAGGTTTCACATTTGAAATATGAGTTTAGCGTCGCAAACCTGCCAGAGAAAGACCTGCGAAGGAGGTAGCCTAACAACAGTACATATATTCCCAAAACTCATTCTTAGTTCATAATGTATAAGTAGAATTCAAAAGAGGTTTCAATATTTAATTCTCTACAAAGAAATTGCTTAATCTACAAATTAGACAAATTCTTCCAGCAATGTAAAAGCCAAAAGACAAGTAAGTGTTCTAAAAGCGACTTCTAAATGCAGAGGAACGTGTTGAAAAAAGTCGGCTGTATAGGTGCCATTCACACATACGTGACGGGTGGGGTGGGAATACTCTACGGGGTGGGGGTGTTTGCTAAAATGTCACAAGATAACACATGGGGGTGGGGGAGTTCTTACTACAGCGTCCCGTAATGTTACGATAATTTGTTATGAATGTAATTCACCAAACGATGATACTGTATGTGATTTTGAAATTAAATTTAATTACATTTTTACAAATTCCTAATTAAGGTCAGTTGGAAGACAGACTGCCAATTTGTGGAAAATGCTGAGCAGCTAAATGTGTAGGTATAATAAATTGGAATTTATGCAACAAAACATATTAATAACCAGCATGAGTTTTCACTGCCACGCCTTGTTATCGCTTGTCTTGCGGTCATCCAATCTTATCCGACCTTCCGCTTGTTCCGCGGTCGTCATCACAGGACCCGACCTTGCCCGTAGATTCATTATGCATCCCGATCATCCAATCGGATTCTACCTTTGCCTGTCATGCATGCTTGTGCTCTTCGGTCAACCTCATGGTTCAGACCTCGCTGCCGTCCACTCTACTCGACTCGCTTCGACTGGTTTGGGCCCTTTCCTCTCTTCCCACCGCAGTTGTCTCCTCTCTTATACTATCTGCCTTGTTTTAGGCTTCCCGGCTGCGGCAATCCCCCCCGGTTGCCGTTGTCGTTTAAAGTTTTTTTGTCGTTCGTTTTTTTGTCTCCCGTGGCTGTCGCTTCGTGTCTTTGTTGTTGTAAATCTCCTGCTCGAGCCTGCACAAGTCAGGTTTGTTCCCGGCTAATCCGGGTGATCTGCTTTCTCGTTTTAGGTGTCCTCTCGTCCCCGGTGGCCGCGCCTATAGGCGTGTATCCTTACCCATTCAGTATTCGTCTAGGTTAATCTTAGTGCTCAGTTAGCTTGGTCCTGTTGTTCTTGTCCTGTCTTTCCCTCTCTTTTACACCTCCTTTAGAGTCCCCCAGGTAAGTAGCCTTCCCTTTCTTTAGGACTTAATTCTTTTCCCACCCCTGTGCGGGGTGTAACTGTAGCTCTGCCCGGAGAGGTTTATTCTCAGCAGCGGTCCTGGTCCATGTTTTGGGGAGGGCTTATTCTGGAGTGTTCTGACTCGCAGTATACGGATTTACGATGAGTTGCCAGGACTTTCCTTCTAACTCGCTGCAAAACCTCTTAGGAGCTAATACAACCGCCAATTTACATTTGCCTTACACTAGGACGTGTACCCCGGTCAGTGTACCCCCAGTAACTATATCGCCACTCGAATGCGTTTGTTGTAAATACACTGTTAACAATTCTCTAATTGTGTGTCCTAGAAATTTTGTTGAATTGAGAGGGTGTATTTGTAGGGGTAGGGGGTCTAAAAATTGGCCAAAATAGCGTCACGATATACAACTGAAATGATATAGATACGCCGCCATCTTTGAAGCTACCAAACTGCAGGTTGCCTCAATCAATTTTTGCCAAAATAGCGTGGGTACATATGAAGTTCACTGGACTTGTTTAGCACTCTATCAGTACGGGGTACCCACGCGACATGACTCTCTCCTTCGCGCCACGCTTTAGAGCCACGTGTGCTTCTTTTTATAGCCTCGGACAAGCGCTCTCGCGCAGGTTTCCAACATATACTAGTATGTCCTATAAGGCTTGTAAAAGTGAGGAACAAAAAACGCCAACCCGCAACACAAGATTACTGCGTTGCGAGCTAGGTCGTCGTCCATGTTGTGCGTTTCATTTCGTGCCTAACCCGAAACAATAACAAAAACAATACCAATTTTGCGATTTGGGAGATCTCTTGCGTTCTCGAGTCTTTACAGTTACAAACACGATACATATTATACTGTACAAGATCTTCTCAAAATTTCAGTGGACCCTCTTCTGAGTCTTCTAAAAATTTCCCACATTTTCTCGTATATACTGTATATACAACCATAAATTAGGGATACAACGGGTACACAGTCACATGAACATCAACCGCACAATTGAGTATAAGTTTTCAATATACCTTTTCCATTCTCTTTGAAACGAATGCTTCGGGAGAAAAAGTGCTGCTTTCGATTTTGGCCAGAGCTTCGGCACTGGGGATGCGCGGCGGCGAGTTCTTTAGATCTGAACATTGTCAAAAAAGATAGATTGATGAGAAAATTAGCGTAAGAATTTCAGAATATAAAAAATGAAAACCTCAACTAACTGGACTTTACATATAATCAAACCAGTTCCATTCAGAGGTATCACACAATTATTGAAAAAAATTACAAGCATTTTACTGCAACGATTTTCCCCTAATTAAATCATTTGTATATGACTCACGTGCAATAACATACTGTATGTACACAGTACAGTAAGTAAAGTAAAGAACACAAGATGAGTAATAGCCTGCATAGCAAGCGTTTCCGTGGGAAAAATTAAGGCAGTTATTTCATTTAATTTTTTTATAAAACCCCACAGAAATGCTTGCTACACAGGCTGGATGAGTAATGAAATGCAGAAATTCAACTATGGAGTACCGAAATTGTTTTCTTCAGCTCCATTCTGGTCCTTGGTTGTTTTCTAAAGTAGAATTGAAAATACAACATGTTGACCATACCACTAGGTATACCTCGAAAAAATATTTTTCTATCCAGAACTCCTAGCCAGTAAATAACATGTATATCTTGTTTCAATGAATTACTGCAGTAGTGTTATATTATCATTTGTTACCTTCGTTGTTGATTTAGTTGTCTTTGTTCTAGAGCTATCAAGTACAAAAAACATTACATTTACAAAGATATTCATACTTGGCAAATTGTCTAAAAACTACACTATAGTGTGCAATGACCAGTTTGTACATTTTGACAGTTGGCAAAAAACAACATGTGTGTATGTGCTTTCTGTGATTCCACCACATGCAGTGTACAGTACAGAGTTCATTGCCATTGGTTGATTAGCCACATTTGTCTGTCATCCCATCTCTCTCACTCTGCCTGTCTTGCTCCTCACATATGAATGCATAGTAATCAAAATCTCTCTCAATCTATTTTCTTCTTCCATGTCCATAGACCATGAACATTACCTGGAAGTTCTTGATCGACTTCCAGAACGACTTCTTGACCTTGAATGCTTACCTACAAAACCATAGCCATGTCAACTACTGTATCCAATTCAGATTGTCATACAACTGATTTACACTAATTTAACCTTGTTAGGTTTCATTTTAATGGTTTAGAGCCAAAGTAAGTCTATGGATTACTAAAAGAATTTCACATAGATCTACAATCTATTAACTAGACTTTCACAAAGCCTGTGTCATTTCATGCTACCTCTGATATATACAAAACCATTAATATTGACTTTTCAAATTTGCAGCATGCCAAATTAACTGACCCAAATCTGGGTGAGTTACGTAGTTAGATTATATCGCTATATGCTACTATACAATATGTTGAGTATTATTATATCACAATTTAAGTAATATGTAGGTTAGCATGTAGTTGTTGCAGTAATATAAAGCTATAAGATTGCAAGCCTACAATCATTATTTAAGGAATATATCACAGTTTGACATGCACCAGAGTTTATGAAAATGTGTATTAGTTTATTCAGATGATACAGACAAAAATTTAGCTGAAATGTATGTTGACATTCCCTCTACTTTTTTAGGGGGTGAGGCGGTGATGCATGGTCTTTAGGCAGGGTATTAAGGACACAAAGTATTACCAAACTGAAAAAGGTATGTATAAAGCTGTATTATATTGAGACTTCATATAATTGTAAAATTGCGATGATTTCTTTAACTGACAATTTTACCCATGCTGGCATTTGTTTTGCACAAATGGGTTGGGACCCGTCTGTAACCAGCAAGAAAATATTCTATGGTTTAATGGTTTATTTTGCAAAGGAAGGAAAAACAGGGTATCCAAAGAAAACTGTCTAAGCATCGGTGACAGCAACTAAAGTTACTGAACTCTATGCAGCACATAGTTTTCAAGCAACAGACCACAGCTTTTATGACTGAGGTGGTCAGTGGTCACCCATCCAAGTACTAACCACGCCCAATCATGCTTAACTGCTAACTATAGGTGAGAGGCAGTATGCTAATCACTTCTGATAATCATGCTACCATGCTAGAATATTACATATACACAGAGTGTACCTTGGATTCAGTTATATCGCTTTCATACTCATAATTGTAATAATTCCACATTCGCAATATAATATTGGTACACCCACGTTCTTAATCTCGAGGGGAGTTTGACAACTTAGACAAATGTCCATGCATAATTGTAAAATTTAGATTTTGTTCGATTTTGTGACTTTGTCTTTTTTTCGTACCCGAATGTTGAGCCTGGCAGCGATGTGAATCAATAAAGAAGTCTACGTACCCCTTCGTGACTTGCTACTTACGATCCAATGTATGCGATGAGACGGAACAAGAATCATAAATAAAAAACACGTTTGGTCAGAGCAAAGATCATTATAAGGAGAGATAAAAACCTCATAGTATGCATGTGATTGACGGCAGTAGGAAACCACAAGAAAGTAACCACCTCGTAGACGAAGACCGCGGCGACCGACGCGTATTCCGCGGCGATCTCGGTGTACTACCACGACGTCTTTCACGACTTCTTCGACGTGATCTCTCATAGCTTCTGCTACGGCTTCTTGAGCTACGTCTCCGACTACCACGATCTCGCGATGAACGTCGACCACGACTTCTTGAACGACTGCGTGATGACCGCCTGTACTTCTTCCTTGACTTTCGTCGATCATCGTCTGAATCATACTTCCCCATGACGGAAAATACCAACTAAAAGACGTCCTAGATGCTAATCTTCCCCTACAGAGATAATAAATGTCGCTTCAAGACTTTATAATGTCCATTTTGGCTTGGAAATCTGAAGATTCAATTTCTATTTGCAGATTATCGAAGGATAGAGTAGTAAAATATTATTGTTGATTGCGTAAGTTTGGTTGGTTGGTAACTCGATCCCAGGCCTAAAAGTGTGCAACTCCCATAATGCAACGAGAGCCAACCGGACGAGTACCCGACCCGGTTCGAAGCACGCTCTCCGATAGATTGATGAAACGTAGTTCTATGAAACGTAGTTAAACGAAGTTAAACGTAGTTCTCTCCGATAGATTGATGAAACGTAGCGAGCGACACTCCTCCTCCCCGCCCCTGCGAAACTACGTTTCATCAATCTATCGGAGAGAAGTACGTTTATTAACTACGTTTCATAGAACTACGTTTCATCAATCTATCGGAGAGCCTGCTTCGCAGGCTAGTTCCGCCTCGGGATTTTTTTACGGTTTCCAACTATCCTATATATTCTTTACGAGCTTGGCTTTGTGCCCGAGTGTCTTAAAGGTAGGTTACAGTCACTTCTGCGCATGTGTCACAGATTTTGTTTATGAGGACTCCAACGGAAGTTGTCATTCAATTATGTACTCGATCCAGG
>JAOTOK010045297.1:0-17048 GCA_025770025.1 Virgularia gustaviana
ACAAAAAGCAAAGTATTGGTGGCGAATTCCCTGTTGAATTGGCTGCTATGTGCAATGAGCCTGAATCCGAGGCTGAATCTGAGGCTGAATCCGAGGCTGAAAGTGAGGCTGAATCTGGGGCTACCTTCACACTGGTTTACATTAACTGAATATACAGCAACATGAAACGAACATATAATGGCATGATTCAACATACTTCTAGCGAACGTAAACTTGTATAGGACGCGATAACGAACCCATCGATGACATCCTCTTCAGGGGAACAAGAGCTCCGTCTTTTCCGTAGCTTCCTCCGTTTCGGTTTATCCGTTTTACTTGAGTTTGAAGCCCCATCTTCATCGTCCTGTGAATCGTTCCGAGTTGATCGCTTGTCCTTCATTGAACTATCCGACCGACTGACTTGCTGTGCTAGCGTAACTTCACATAGTAACACAAGAGCGATAAAGCTTATTCCTTATCGCTCGTTAAAAAGCCCGAGTCCTCTTCCCTGAGGAACTGCGTATAAAGAAACCTTTCTTTTCGACAAAAAGGAAGGAAATTTTCTGAAAACCTTTTCAAAAATCATTGAAAAAAACAACCTCTTATGTTTATAGATCACTTGAACAATTACAATCGTCTCCAGACCTCCATGACCGTGTCACGTGCTTCCAGCGCAATTTATTCCAATATGCTTTAATGCTTCCGCGCTGCTTTTTGACTGCTTTTCTGTGCTTTTAGGGATAGTTACGCGGTGCTAAGTTTTGGAACCCTGACAAAGCTATGTCTTTCAATCTTTTTTATAATTCTAGAAAATTCATGCAAACCAAAGGCAGAAAAACCGTTAAATATTCTATCTGAATTAAAACCATTTTCCAAGAGAATCATGACTTTATGAAGTGTAGCTTGTGTAGAATTCTTATTATACCTCTATTTACAACATCTTTTTACAAATTAAAAGTAGGGTATTTATATTTAACAAATTAAGCATGACTTGCTTTGTCTGTCTTCAACATTACTAATAAATGTTTATGATATAATTTTAGATTATTCCATGAAATATATATACTGCATGACATTGTGTTGACAGCATTAAGGTAGTGGGTATTTTTTAAAAAATGTTATTGGTCTAACTACATAATAATGTACTTTTTAAAGACTACCTCCTTATTTAGATGACCTGCACTGTATCGATATACAAAGCTGTTGTGTGACAGCTTACATGAAGTACAAAAGAATAGATAGTTATTTGTACATCCTTAGTGAATTGATATTAAAATGACAAAAGAAATGCCAAAAGACAAAATGTTGAATCCTCCAGAGAAGCCATTAAACTTCTGTACAGGTGAAGTTCTTTCTGAAGACTGTATTCATTGTTGACAAGATTCACAATCCAAGTTAAACAAGTTTTGGGGCAGTTTTTTACAAATACATCTTGAACTATCATGATCAAAGAGCCAGCCAATGAGTGTGTATTATGTTGTAATGTAGAATATTTTGATGTGATATCACAATGCACTTTCATAAAGATTTGTTTTCTCCAGTTCATTGACAAGACTTATCATTTCATCTGTCACTGCTTCTAATTCTGCTGTTGCTGCATCAGAATATTTTATTAGGCTGCTTTTCAATGTTGGTTTTCCTGAAAATAGTTAACAAAAAGCCAGTTATAGAAGCATAGGTGCAGAGCCAAGGAAAGAAGGAAGATGGCATAGAACAGAAAGCAAGCAAACAAGAAAGGAACAAAGCAGGCAAGAAACAAAGAATGATGGCCGTATTAAACAAGTGTATAAATCAATGAATAAATGATGTAATGGATTTGGCAAACAAATGAATGATTGAGTGTATATTTAAAATGAAAAATGCAATAAAAGAAAAGATTATTAACCTTTATTGTGTTATCTCCTTACCAACGTTAGTCTGAAGTGGGTCTGAACCAGAACGTGGCTTATTTACATGTTTCAAACTTGCCAGTTTTTTGGATAGTTCCATATTTAATGATGAATCAAGGTTTGAATGATGGCTAGAGGCAACATAAGACCTGGGTCTTGGACGTGTTCTTGTTCCTTTGGTTCGACGACCTTTCACAAGTTTCTTTGCTGTCTGGTCACTAGATGAAGATGACATACTTGTTTGGCTGTCTCTCTTCTCTAACGCCACCCCAAGTACACCTGCAGCAGATGATGCTGGCGAGTTGATCAAATGTTCTTTCTTGCGAACCAGTTCTTCTTGTTTTCCTGCCTTGTGAGGTAAACCATCACATTCATCCAGAGCTGCAAATCACAGATACAACAATAATAAAATAGTGTAGTCATTGCAATGATATACTTTTAATACAAAAAAGAAGTCCTTATTTTTCTGCATTTTAATCTTACCATCTGAAGGAGTTCTTTCCTTTGATTTTTTATTATTTCTTGTCCATTGTTCATCACTGTTTCCCACTGGCATGCCTTCAAGTTGTTCAACATGAACTTGAAATGCAGTCAGGATGATTTGGTTATCAAGACCTCCAGATGCAAGAAGTGTCCCATCATCAGAAATAGCAATGGCCTCAACCTAAGCAAAGATAATTTTTACTAATTTCATATTTGATTCAGGAAGTAGATCACTGGGAATAGATGGTTGAGGATGTCCAACGTTACTCTAATGTTACAAGGTATAACAAACCTCAGCTCCAAAATTGTGTTGTTTTAACTTCACCAGTTCCTTTGAGCTCTCAAGCAATGGATGCCACATTCGTGTTGTGTAATCCCCAGCAGATAACAACAATGGATAGCCTTTCTGACCAATCACAGGATAGAACTTCACATCACTTACTGTTGTTTCATGGCCATGACATTTAGTTAGGGCAACATTTTGTCTGAAGTCCCACAAAATAATCTACAAAATAATAATCTTGTTTTAATTATGTTGTTATGACATCAACCTATCTTGTGTGATAGTCATCACTTGAGTTTAATTGCTTGGTAAAACATGCAAGAAGAAAACATGCATGCTATACATAAACTAAGCACACAAAACGACTTGAGTCATTCCTTGCTTTATTTACTCAGCAATATATAAAGATGAGATTGAGTGGAAAGCATTAACACTTCAGCTGAAGAATAAACTTGTTGGAAATATCACCTCCTTCAGGATAATTAGGTCATGTAGAATTAAAAAAGTTTAGTAATTTTGCAGTAACCCTCCTATGAATGTGCTTTACGGTTAAGATATAACCATCTGGTGTTATTATACACAGTAAATAGTTAACTGTATTTCTGTTTTGTCCTAGTTCTATCATTTCTTATATCTTAGAGAGGCATGAATAAAAGATTTCTAGAATCTTCTAAGAATGACAGTTGAAATTGTAGATACTTCAAATTGTTCGGCATTAAAGGATAATTACAAATCACCTACTTTATAATTACTTGACCAATTAATTTGAATTGTACCCGATGTATTTACTATTCTTTCAAACAAAATAAGGTCATATATATTTTTAGGTATAGATACAATTCATGATGGTTGCCTTGGTGAACAACAATTTAAATCTGGGCAAGATAGAACTTGGTCAGACTGAGAGCATATATATAATATGGTTCTGATAATTTGTATTTTACTTTTTGTATCTATGAGCACACTAAACAAGATCCAAATAATGGTGGTTTTAAACATGACAAATGTTGAGGGGTAAAAAAAACAGAAGCCATGATATATTTGGTCTGGTTATAAGTGGGTTTACTCAGCAGAGAAAAAAACTCTATCAAGAATTACTAAATATTTTTCTACATTACTATAGCTAACAATACAGCACTAAGATGGACTTATCATAATAACTACAAATTTTTCTGTAAATACCATACATCAACTAAAATGTTGTTATTTTCTTGTTGATGACAGTTTGTACTGGGTATATGGTATTGACACCTTGGGATGTTTTAAAACTATTACTGTACATTAACAATGTTAATACAGAAGGCTGTCAGAAGCACTAAAGACAGTATGTCTAGACAGTTTGTGGTTTTATACTGTCACATGAAAATGCCTATTGTATGATGCAGCAAAATTGTCTGGCACTAGAGTGAGTGCAATATATTGCAAAAGACAGTTTAGATCTTGTGACAGGAAAGAGTTCAGAACCCATTGTCCTTGGAAGAGCTGCCAGGATCACTTAGTGGCTTAAGTTTTAGTTTATTCTGTCAAATGTTGGATAACTTTACTTCTTTATTGGTTAAATAAGGGATAGTTGCAGTAGCCAAAGGCTTAGCAAAAGATAATTGTCCATTTTTTTTATCTCATGCTATAATTATGTTGTATTTCACATATGTAAATAGAAATAGACAGGTAGATTAAGATTTTGGAAGATATGTCAGGTTATGGCAGTTTTTATTAGCTACCTTTAACATTTTTATGTTTTTAAAACACCTTGAACACAAGTTGTGTGTGAAATCAGTTCACTCAAGTAGTGCAATGTGAAAGAAATGAGAGTGTTATGGCAGGGATTTGTAACTCAATACACTGTGGGGGCAATGGTTTTGATAAAATCTGGAACATTCTGCAAGGCTAAGCATATGTAAACAAGGCCAATTTGAAAGAGGTCTTATATCAGTCAGGAAATACTCTTGTCCTTACCCAGTTTCGGCATGAAACAATTTATTTTAATGACCAACTGTTACAGATGGTCAAATTCCCTTTTCACCACCTAGGTTTGCAGGTAATTTCAAACAGCATGCAATCAAAGATGAACCATCTTTTTTGAAATTAAAGAAGGCGAATTTTAAAATATTACGGCAGAATATTAAACTATTTATGGAAATCACGGGTTCTCATTAATATCTTGTAATTGTACAAAACGTTTAGAAATGTACCAATTTATTATTTTACTACATGACGTGTCTACTAGCAAAGAAATTTTGGGTGACAATAAATGTTACTTATTTTAATCTAAGCCAAGCGCAAGTTAAACACAAAGTAAAGAAGCTTAAGCAATGTTGCCATGCATATTTACTATCATTATTTCATAATCATTTTACCTTTGAATCGGCAGAACCCGAAGCCAAGTATTGGCCACTATCCTTCGACCAACAACAACACCTTACACTGTCATCATGGCCACCAAAATACTGTGAAGTTGTTGATCTGGCATCCCAAACTCTTAACGAACCGTCTTCAGAGCCAGAACAAACAATATTTGGGTTATCATTGTGGTATTTGCATGTCCAAACTCCACTTTCGTGATCTTTTAATGACCTAACACATTTCTTAGTCTCAACATCCCATAGATTTATTGTTGTATCCCACGATGAGGTTGCCAAAGTTCTGCTATCACAGGAAAAAGAACAATCTAAAATCCAACCATTGTGCCCTGAAAGGCGAGCAATGTTCTTGGTTGTTATATAATCCCATAAACATGCAGTATTGTCTGAAGAAACTGTCGCAATAATGTTGTTATCGTCGTTGCTCTTGCTGCACCATGCCAAACTAGTTATGGGTCCTTCGTGGACACCTTTTAACTTTGTGCAAGTTTCTATGCGTCCTAAATCCCAAATTCGTACTTGTTTATCCCACGAAGATGAAGCCAAGTACACCGTACCGGCAACCGACTTGAATTCAAGGCAAGATATTTGCCATTTATGACCTTTCAAAGACGAAACGTACTCGGTAACAACACTCATCATGTCCGAGTGATGTCGTTTCAACGTTGTAGTCGTAGATTATTGAGATGTTGTGTTATCGAGCAGGACAAAAAAAAGCACAACTCTCCATGTCGGAGGCAGCGAAAACTGAACAAAAATAGCTCAGAACAGACCTCGGTTCGCCCTTAAGCCTTTCAGCATACAAATATTTCCGGGGTTTGCGGTAAAGGCCCCACGATCGCTGAACAAACTTTCAGCTTGCTTGGTTGGCAGCCACTTGAACGACCAGCAGCACAGATGGCAGTCACGCTTTTAAATATATTGTAATTTAATCCGAACTACTTTAACAGGTAGTCTTAATTGAACCAAGGTTTAATCAGCATTCTCCTATATCCATTACTGGTTCATTTTTCGAAGCCATCGAGGCATAACAAGCGTGAACAAAGTTATAAAGTAAGAAGTACAAAGGAGTTTGATGAAGACAAAACAAACATTTTATAACACGTTGTGTTTTTACCGGAAATGGCTTGCATGGCCGGAAATAGAGCAGCACATATTGACACCTTAGCTGTGGGACATACAGCGCTATATGTCACACCCTATATATCTTATCCAATATATTCTACACACCCCCACATAGCAACGCGGCAAGCCAGATATAAGCGGTAGTTCACTACATAGCTATAATCACAATATACTATATGTGAAAGCGACCTCAATAACCCTTTCTAAGCCAAAAACCAAAAGCTGGTGAATAACTGCTACCAAAGCTACTACCAGGCGGAAACCGAATTTGATAGTTTATGTAAATACCAAAGGCCAGACAAAGTCCTTTATAAAAAAGACCATACGGAGTAGTTGAATAAAAAATACTTATTTAAAAGAACAACGTTTCGTCTTAAGTTAAGATATCTTCAGGCTAATATAAATTTAGAAGATAGTGATTGTCTGAAAATGTTTTAGTTAAGACGAAACGTTACTCTTTTTAATAAATATAGTTTTATTATTCAACTGCTAAACTTCCTTAGTACTTAAAAAGGTTTTCTAACATCTCGTTTTGTTAAATTGAGACGGAAAATGTAATAGAACCCTCACTTAAACCAGTCAAGTGTTGTACGTGACCGACATCGCGGGACACATAAAAAAACAGACTTCATCATTTATGTAAACATGAGGTTGCATACTTCCCGAACGACAACACCGCACCCCCATATACCACACCCTAGCTCACCACAGGACCCCATATACCACACCCTAGCCCACCACAAGACGCCTTACCTTATGCCATACACACCTCACGCCATATACACACCTTCATACCTTCATCTTACTAATTGATAGAAAGGATCAGATAAAAAGGTCACTTTGCATATAAAGTGCTTTGTAAATTCTAATATTCGAACGTGACATTTTAATCAACTTCAGATACATATTAAATACGCGTTCATTTTTCACTCACAACACATATCATGTGATCGATAATATTTCAAAAACATTTGTTTGCCATCTGTTCTCATATTATTACATTGTGTTTCAACAAAACACCATCATTCAATTTACCGACGTTTGAATTTTTCAAAACAAAAATTTATTTGGGGTACTTCAATATTTCATTGCCGTCTACACAAATAAACATTTCCATCTTTGTAAATCGAGTTCACATGAAATATTACAAAATATCATAAAATGAAATTTCTCGTCGGTTATTTCAATTAATTGTCATATGTTTGAAATTGTGAATATTGTTCAGGTGATAATCTAAATTCTATATACCAGTTGTTAATCTAACTTTGGGGCAGCTGCAAAAAATACAATTGTAGCCCCCAACAGCAGAGCTCGAATGCATGATATGTTGCGTGCGTTGAAAAGATCCAGAAACTACCTTTGATATGTTTTGTGCTGTGAAAGCATATATATTTCAACCCAGAGTGCAAAATAGACGCTCAATTCACACAATTTTATAGCTTTGCTCATAATTTGTTTGGAATTTTGTTCTTCCGTATAAAAAAATGATAATTCTGTGGTGTCAAAATAGGCGGCAAGTTTACTTATGTTTCAGCGAACCAACCAGGAAACATGGTTAATGGTTTACACAACTTTGGTGTGGTGATCATGCGCAGAAACAAATTACGCATATGCATAATTACGTCATACGAAAGTTGTGCAACCTTTATTTCCGGTTTAGTCAAGTTCGTTGATCGATGCCATAGTTGGAGTTGACGATGATTTCTTTTGAATTAAGGAATATATTAATGACTGTATTATAGATGATGGAGTGACCAGATGAGGCACATGGGTGTGTCTTGTGTGATGTTTCTAAAATGATCATGGTTTCCTTTACTTGTTGAGCCCAACATAATGTTTATATTTCCTCTTGTCCAACACCATCATAAAGAATAAAGAATTGTCGCATTATCCGAATTAGTTGACCATTTGGTTTTCAGAAATTGTAAGATTGAGGTAGCGACTTCTTAAAACGTATGCTGCAGCTTTTGGTTGTCTTTGCCTTGTTAAAATACCCTTCTTGTTGCCCACAACTCTTTTGACATCTATAGACCATTGATATTTTATTAGATAAACGTCTAGAACAGTGTCTACTGGTCTCAAACACTACACGCACGGAATTGCGAAGAATTGCACAGCCTTTTAGAGTTGAGCCGACCAAGAATTCCAATCCTGATATGGTCATATCTGGCCATATCTAAGGTTAATGTTGTTTATACCTATCAATATTAATAGCTTTTTGAACTATTTTCTTTTCAGGCATGATTTAAAATGTTTAAACAACCATGAACAAGATTGTTACAAGCGCAGGTATGTATGACTTGTTGCGCAATGCATGAACAATAGTTTTGGTTAAACCTTGTTCAACCATCATGTTAACCCAGGACATAGAAAACAGCTGTATTCCGTCCAAAAGAATTGTAAACGGCAGCCTTGTGACCTATATGAGTAATCTTGAGCCAAATTGAGAGCTCAGTCTTAGAAAGGGACTATTGAAAGAACAGGGGTTGGTAACGTGCGCAACCCTACCTTGTAACGTCATGAAATCTGCAAAGTTCCAGATTAATTCACCGACAAAAAATTCCTCGCGAAGTTTATCAAAAACGGGAAAATACTGTTGAATCGTGGCAACCTACGAAGTGTTGAATAATGTATAGGTGATAGAATTAGATTAGGAATTTCGTTTGGTATTATGTCGTGAAGAAAGGAAGACATCCAAACCTGATAGTCTTCCGTGAACATAACTGCAGGATTCTAAAAATAGCAAAGAGATATTAAGGAAGGAAGGAAGGAAGGAAGGAAGGAAGGAAGGAAGGAAGGAAGGAAGGAAGGAAGGAAGGAAGGAAGGAAGGAAAGGAACAACTTGCCATATGTAGTCCAGGGATGGTCCCAGCGCCGTACTCTGATTGGATGACTGGTTTTTGAAACTTATTAAACCACTGCCGTAAATCGTATTCGAGTTGCAGTTGGATGAGTTCCAAATGTCCACAGTCCTCATACCAAGCATAATAATGATTGTGACAAATAACATCGACAAACTGAACCTTTGAAAGAACAATAAGAGAAGGTCAAACAAGAAAGCAAACAAAAACTAAAAACAAGGCGAACAATTCCGTAATTCTTACAACTCGGTCACTTGTAACGCTTTTATTGGAAATGAAGGTCACAGGTCGCGTTGGATCCAATTTTCTTGTATAATCAATCACAGATCTGTGGAAATAGAAATAGAAAAGTTATCCAACTCGCAAAACAAGGTACAAAATGGCTCAGTCTATCTAGTTACGTCATATGTAGGTTACCTGAAGTAAGGCTCAGCCTGAGGCGCATCAGAACTGGGTTCATTGGCGACGGACCACATCACAACAGAAGGATGGTTTTTATCTCGTTGGATTAACTCTTTCATCACGTCCAGATGATGCTCCAAGGATTCGTGATTCAAATTATTCCTAAGATATAAACCACAGTTTATCTCGTGAAACTTTAAACAGACATGGCGATGGCACCTGATGACGAGAGGAAGCACAGCCACTGGTATAAACCTGGGGCCGGTTGTACGAAGGCTGAATAGCGCTATCCAACGAATAGCGGTTTTTCAACCTTTGAGCTGTGAAATTCACCGTCTGGACTCCAGAATGTATCGTAAGAACTTCAAATTAGAAACACCAAATCTTAATTTGATGCAATATTGATCAATGGCCAAATTTACAAGCCTTGAAAAGATCGCAATTCGTTGGATTCGCTATTCAGCCTTCGTACAACCGGCCCCACATTGGTGACGAGTTCTATTGAATTGCTGTGAAGATTCCGGGCTATCTACCCCATTGACTATAGAGCGTTTTCACAAGTCAATTTGCATTTCATTATTTGCTCTGTTGAGCATCGGAACTTTGAAGTGGAACACCAACATGGCGGCCATGAGCGTGTCGGAACTTTGAAGTGGGACACCAACATGGCAGCCATGACGTGAAAACGCTCTATACATAAACATTGAGTTCTATTAAATTTCTATGTAATTTCCAAACTAAAACTCACGCTCGTATTCCAACTCCAGGACATTCATCAATGACGACAATTCCACGTTCATCTGCAATGTTAAGCATTTCCTCAGCATAGGGATAATGACTTGTACGAAAAGCGTTCGCCCCGAGCCATTTGATCAAATTGAAGTTTTTCAAGATCAACGGATAATCAAAACCCTTTCCACGTATCTTTAAATAAAGAAAATAATATCCAATCAAGTTTTCGTGATATGTACGCAATGTAAAAGAGTAAAAGAGTAAATAGTTGTACAAACATGAACTATGATGCATATTATGTGATGTTGATGTTACGAGAGTTGTGTTGAAGCGTTAAACTTGTATAGTATTTTTTATATTATTTCTTGGTCGGCGTACATCTGAATCTTCGTGCATATTGACTCCTTTGAAGTAGAAAGGTTTTTTGTTGATCAGAAATCGTGTTTTATCCACTTCAACTGTACGAAAGCCAACTGGCAGAGAATACACATCTTCCATATTGCTTCCTGATAGCGTAACCTAAAATAAGAGGATAGTTAGTTAAAGCAAAAAAGAACCACAATAACCATATATACGAACAACCATAACAACAACAATAACCATATACGAGCAACCATAACAACGGTAACAATCAAATACCATCAGTAACAGTATCGTAACCTTACTTACATGTCACTAACCTTCAATCTATACATATAACCTGGGGTATCACTCATTCCAACAGGCCACCACAAGTTTACATTTTCTACAAGCAACTTTCCTTCATACAACGTCCCTCCACTAACATTGGCGACAACATTATCATTCTTATCATAAAGTTCATATTTCACCATAACAGATTCCGCTGAGACCATCTCAGGAACTTCAACAAAGATCTGAAAGTCCAATTCTGCACCATTGTTTTCCAGAATATGAGGCACAACAGTTATGTCTGATAGATACAGCTGTGGTGTCGTGTAAAACCGTACTGGTCTGTGAATACCCGCGTAGTTGAAGAAGTCGAACTGATAAGTTTGCACGAAATATCCCGGAGGGTACCTTTGAACAAAGAAAAACACCGGTTGACAAAGCGGTAAGCTATCTAATCTGTTGAAGTTTGTGATTTTGTAAGACCTTTAGCAGAATAAACAACGAATTTCTATCTACTTAACAAAGCATAAGAAACAATCAACGAAGCTCTACACATCTTTGTATGGTATTTCGAGCAAGACTTAAATCTTAGGTGTCGCCTCTTGTGGGATGTGAAACGTGATGTAACTTCCTAACCATACCTTGGACCAGATGAGTAAACTATATCTCCTGGGGGTAAGGTGGTTGGGGTAAGGGTGTTGTTTACTGCTACAGTGATTCGGTTTTGTTCGCCAAAATGTAGGAACTTGTTTACTTGAGCCTCAAAAGGCAAATGACCTCCAGAATGAGACATCGCTTCTTGACCGTTGACCCACTGTGTGAAGGAAAGACAAGTATTACTACTCTGACAGATCTAGCATATAGGATAGCAAAGAACAGGACTAGTAGTAGGACAATCTTGGTTGATCCTAGGGCAGTACAGGGCAAAGTTGAGTAGAATAACCCCTTAGGAGTCCTATGACGGGCCTTTGAATATAGGTTCATCATGGATCTATCAATAGGTTCATGCTAAGTCCACCTAGGCCATCTAGAGCCGAATTACACAGACGTTCGGAGGATCTACGAGGGACCTACAAACAGACCTAAGAAGGAGCAAGGACGGGATCTATGACGGGTATACGATAGACTTACGGCAGACCTACGACGGACTTTCGAGGGACATACGACTGGTGTCCGAGAGACGTACGACGGACCTACGACATGGGTACGAGAGACGTACGAGGAATATAGGAGGGGCATACGACGGACGGACGGGCGACGGACGAGGAGCTTACGACGGACGTACAACAGATCTACGATGTAGGCCGGACGACAAACCTACGGCGGATGTACGAGGGAAGTACGAGGGACTCACGCGGGTGTACGAAGGACGGAGAACGAGGACGAACGGATATAAAGGTTAAAAAAGTGAACATGGTTGACTTGCCACGACAGCATTATAATGAGCACTTTCAAAACGTAACACCACTCTCTGGTCTTCGTTTTTCCAAACTTTAGGAACAAATACTGTCCTTTCGTACCACACCCAACCAATGAAATTACGTAACTTGTCGTCCTGAGTGACGTCATTAAAACTAGAGGGTACTGCCATATCTATAACTGGCCCAGACTATAGAAGAGAAATGAGAAGTATTTAAAAGATTTCATCGATTATTCAACTAAAATATATATTTCATAAAACATATATTTCATGTGTTTTAATAACAAATCAGAACATCCAATGAGAGATTAGAACCGCAAATAATGCCTAATTAGAACCCATAATTAGAACTGATGATTAAAACGATGTAGTAACTAAGAATACAGGAGGCATGATTGCGTCGCTGACTGACATAACATCATACAGAATTCAGTGTAATTATTCTGGCGTATGTGTTTGAGCATTTTGCAGCGATTTGACTGAGAAATGGGTATAGTGAAAGACAAGTTAGCTATCACTGCAACACACTCATTCCAATACACCAGAATAACATTGGATTGGTGTGAAGTGTTAACGAATCTTTAGAAGGTTGTAAATCGTGATCGAGTTGGCTCAAGTTGCTATGAGTAAATAAAATATCCCTGTTGTTGTTATAATAAATTACGAAGACCAGCTGCTATCTGCAATATGAGAAGATATTAAAATCCAGCGTCGATTTTAACCCATTGAAGAAATCTTCACGAACTTTGCGAAACAGAAATTTCTTGATATTGAAAAATAGTATTCGACTGAAGTCTGATATATAAAAGGGGGTACGGTCGCTTCTGTGCATTAATTGTAATCATAAAATGTCGGCAAGACATATAAACATTGTACGAAGTTACATAGTATCCCGGGGGGGTCACAGATATGGAAGTTAGATTTACATATTATTTAAACATCACAAACCTTCTTCAAAGGATTCAAGTACCATTTTTGTTCCCAGCTCGCATTTCGGTTTGTCGACATATCGGCCCGAAATAGCCACAATCCATTCAGTTCTTTGATTTGTCTGCTTTCTGAGTCACGAGGAAAGAGCATCCCACGCGACTGTCCATGTCTTTGCACATGAAAATGATGTTCACTATGAGATGCTGTTGTCCAGATATCTGCCAGATATCCCACACTTAAACAACAAACTAAGACACGGTTCATGAAATCCGCCTTCATGGCTCAAAACACGGTTACTCAAACAGGACGGCTGTAAGCTGGTATTATGATATTCTTACGAAACAATCGACCGGAAAAGTCATCAAATATTAATTAATATCCATATTTCTGAGCATTAACATAACCCCAGAGTTAAACATTAACCACAGTTACCCCAACGTTAACCATTAACCACAGGTTACCCCAACGTTAACCACAGGTTACCCAGTTTTGGAAAAAATACCCGGATACTGGATAGTATATGGCCCCAATACACTTACCGCTGGGCCGCCACTGATCCAGTTAGCATGTGTCTGATTGGAAATACACAACACTTACACAAACGACGTTAAAATTCAATGACTTAACGTGAAGAAATTTTGTCCGTGTGGCTGAATCTTTTAGCCCGCTATATATATCAATGAAGTTGAATTATTGGTGCACATTTTGAGAGATTTTGCAAGAAAAGAAACGAGTACACAATTTATTAAACAACGACGTTTCTGTGGCATCATAGCACATCTTTTTCAAGTTAATCATTTTTTGGCGATTTCCTGGGGATCTCCCCCCTTGGCGAGTAAAATTGTCAAGCGTTAAAAAGAGTAAGATTAATTAAAATAAGTTGGAATGTTAACTGGTAATGTACAAACAAAATATAACCAATATCGGAACATCGTTGTTTTTAAAATAACATTTTTTGTCCGTTTCTTTTATGTCAAAAGTTTATTACTAAACAATGCATTGTGTAGCCTGCGTAGCCCTCCACTATTGATTTGGGGCAACTCGAGAGCGAATCGAAGAAAAATGTAATATGGCGCGCGAGAGCCTGGAGACGCGGAAGTGAGGAGAGAGAAGAAGCGAAGTGCCCTTCTCACTTCCGCGTCTCCAGGCTCTCGCTCGCCATATTACATTTTTCTTCGATTCGCTCTCGAGTTGCCCCAAATCAATAGTGGAGAGCCTGCTATGCAGGATACGCATTGCGAGAAATATTCAGACTTTTCCAAAGCATCTTCTTCCTCAAAGCCATTCTGCTAGGAAAATCGAGAACCGCGATGTTTCTGGCAAATCTTGCGTGGCTTACCTTCCCCTGCGGACTAAAATTGTTTTTTGATAAGCCTTTCTAATTTTTTAATTCTGCTCGATTCAAGTTCTGGTGTGGCTCTGGACGAGCTTGCCGCCTCATCCGACGTTTGTGACGGAAGACGAGAACGAAAGAGATCCAACATGGCGTGTTGCTCACTACGACGTAAACCCTGGAAAAATATTCATAAAAATGAACACATTTAACAAACAAACGAACAGATCATGATTCCAAGAAAAGCAGATTTATTAGGTTTATTTTATACCTTCATATCAAGAAGTTTTTGAAAGTTTGATGTATCCGCATCACCAACCAGTTTGATATAATTATCAACAAAGCCAACAGGAGGGTCATGTGGGGACATTACCACCTGAAGGAAAACAAAATAACAGAAATTTCTCATCTATTTCTTGCCTGGGTATTTTAGAACAAATTCCAACTCACTTTCAGAATCATCTCAGCTTTTGCCATGCCTTTCCCGACAACTTTTGAGTAGCTGAAATAATTCAGAAATATAAATGTGTTTTAACTCTTTTGCAACCATGAACAGCCCTTGTTGTTTTACTCTGTCTAACGCCAGACGATTTTACTCGTCAATTGTGGAACGTCTGTGCGAAAGAGTTAAAGACGTTTAAAAACTGCTGAGTGTCCAGATGTGAAAACCAAGCACTTGCCTGGAAGGGACCTTTCTTTGTACGTTGGATTGCGCTGTGGGTAACTCCAAAAGAATTGTTTTTAGCGAATGAGTGTCGAGAAGCAACTACAAGAAACGTAAACAATATCAGATATGTGTTTCCGAGAAAAAACGGAATGATGTGCTCCTAAAAAACTCACCTACAAAACTCACCCACAAAACTCACCCACAAAACTCACCCACAAAACTCACCCACAAAACTCACCCACAAAACTCACCTACAAAACTCACCCACAAAACTCACCCACAAAACTCACCCACAAAACTCGTCTACAAAACTCACCCACAAAACTCACCTACAAAACTCACCCACAAAACTCACCCACAAAACTCACCTACAAAACTCACCTACAAAACTCACCCACAAAACTCACCCACAAAACTCACCCACAAAACTCACCCACAAAACTCACCCACAAAACTCGTCTACAAAACTCACCTACAAAACTCACCCACAAAACTCGTCTACAAAACTCACCTATACAAAACTCACCTGTTCAGCACCAACTGTGCTTATTGGTTTGCATTTGTAGATTTGACTGATGTATTTTGGAATGAATGAACTGTGATGAAAAACAGAGAAGAAATTGCGAATGAGTAATCTGACAGCGGTGAAGTATGGTGCGGTAAACCCGCGTGTAGCCCGCGGTATCACCACGCACACGGGAGATGAGGCTGATGCCATACGATGCCCTGCAGTGCGGTAAGATACGATACTGTACGATACAATACAATACGGTACGGTACCATATGGTACATGGGTACGGTACGGTACGGTACGGTACGGTACGGTACGGTACGGCACGGCATGGTACGGTACAGTACAGTACAGTACAGTACAGTACGGTACGGTACGGTACAGTACGGTACGTTACAGTACGGCATGGTACGGCACGGCATGGTACGGTAAGGTATGGTAAAGTACAGTACGGTACGGCACGGTACGGTACGGCATGGTACGGTAAGGTAAGGTAAGGTAAGGTATGGTAAAGTACAGTACGGTACGGTACAGTACGGCATGGTACGGTCACAACGCGTACGGTCTCTTATACTTACTTAGCAAACTTGACGCAGAATTGAGTGAAATATTTTCTAACTGATGTGAGATACTCGCGTGTTGTTGGTACAATGTTTTGTAAATGTGTAGCTATGGCTGTGACGTAGGCACTTTGATCACCAACTGCTTCAATACTTTGCCAATGTACCTGGGGCAACAAGAACAACCAAGTTAGTTATTTTAGGGAGAATCTCACATGGCTAAACTGGACAACATTGTGGCATAAATATGTACACAAACTTTGGGTGGGCGGTCACTCACTTTAGCCATGGCTGTTAAAGGAGCATCACACGCAATTTCAGCATCTTGAACCAAAAGCTGGATGGAATTTGATATTACCCTAAACAACAAGGACACAAAAGGATTGGTAGGATCTTGATATGAACCCCAGGGACAACAAGGACACAAAAGGATTGGTAGGATCTTGATATGAACCCCAGGGACAAAAAGGACACAAAAGGATTGGTAGGATCTCCATATGAACCACAGGGACAACAAGGACACAAAAGGATTGGTAGGATCTTGATATGAACCACAGGGACAAAAAGGACACAAAAGGATTGGTAAGAGCTCGATATGAACCACAGGGACAACAACGAGGACACAAAAGGATTGGTAGGATCTTGATATGAACCACAGGGACAACAAGGACACAAAAGGATTGGTAAGAGCTCGATATGAACCCCATGGGACAACGAGGACACAAAAGGATTGGTAGGATCTTGATATGAATCAGAGGGACAACAAGGACACAAAAGGATTGGTAAGAGCTCGATATGAACCCCAGGGGACAACGAGGACACAAAAGGATTGGTAGGATCTTGATATGAACCACAGGGACAACAAGGACACAAAAGGATTGGT
>JAOTOK010045408.1:3266-19325 GCA_025770025.1 Virgularia gustaviana
CGTATCGTATCGTATCGTATCGTATCGTATCGTACCGTACTCCATCGTATCGTACCGTACGGTAGCTATTTCTGTTGCGTGAAAGTCATTAATCTTGCTCTAGTGCTCATGAAACAATGGAAACGTGAAAAACTGCCCTTAAAACCGGGGCACGGGCGTATTAATTTGTGACGTAATTATTAAATCTCAAAAGAATGTGACATTATAATGCCAAGGGAATGAAGTATTTGGTTTTTCTGTTTGTCGCTGACAGGTAATTATTGAGGCTCGTTTGACAACATGGCAAGTTTTGTTTTTGCATAATTTTTGTTTTGTGGTTGAAAATGTGTAATTTAAATTTTCTGTGCAGTTATTATGATCGTCCTAGATGAGTTTTACGTAGATACTAATCAAACAGTTCTTTCTCGTGTGTTCAGTGGTCCAACTAAATGGAAATACCGGGGTCCATAAAACAAAGCTCGGCCGTATTGCTAGGAAATGGCAAGAATAACTCCACGTCACCAACGACAGAGGTGGCACTAGAGGTCCATCTGAATGTCAAAAACAAAGCGGTGAATGGCAGCAACAAAGAGGAAATGCGTCCCTCCAATTACGAGTACTTGTGCAAGACTTTGGCGACGCTTATCGCCATTATAGCATTCATTTTCCATGTACTACGTGGTACGAGAGAAGGTGAGTTCACTGAGTTGTATCATGGCAAATTTTAGTTTTATGTTATTTGATTTTATTCATATTGTTGTATTGCTTTCTCATCGATCGATATTATTTGATGAATAATGTAATATGACACGATAGTAGTATATATAATTTGACCCCCAAACCAGTCGTATTACTATTAGTATTAACACGTATTAATAAAACAACTGGTGTATTTTTTCAAGTATTGGGCAATGGAAGCTTGCAAGAGCAAGGCTCCTGCTGACTTTCAATTACTTCTACGAAATTGTGTTTGAAGTTACAATAGTAATAATAATAGCTTCTTAGACAAACAAACCAATATTTAGCATAAAGAAAAAACAAGACTTAAGCTCTGCTTTAGAGCCCCAGCATGAGCATGTGTGCACCATAGTGGAGGGCTGGCTTCTGCTATCACAGGAGACTGCCACAAGTTGATTTTAAATCCCTGCCTGACTGCTGCAATGTCTCTGGCTATTGCAGGTGCCTAGCTAGGGTTTATTTACCAGCCTTGTATGCATGTTAGGGGCAAGCACACAAGTGTTCTTGAGGAGGTTTGAGTGACAAGGGAAGCATACAAGAGCACCTGCATGCTTGGTCTTATCAACATTGTGGTGCATTAACGCTGGTATTTGTATGTGTGTTCTTGAATTGCAGGTAGTGACAGTTGCTCGTATCTTCTAACCAAAGGGGAATGGCGTGAGAAAATGTGGCAACCATATGGTTGCATGGTTCATCGTTATAAACCACAGTAGGAATTCAAATATTTATTCTTCTTTCTCTGTTGACATGCAATCCAAGAAAACTTATCTATCTCCGGGAGATAAATAAGATTTCTGTAAAGCAGTACTGCAGTAGCCATTCTCATTCTGGTCTTACAAGTTTACACTTTAGAGTCCTACATGACTTCTTGTCTATACCGCTTGCATTCATCTCACATCTGTACATATGTGAAACGAAAGCCTCTGTCATTAGGCAATTTCTTCATGCAACTGGTCTGGCAACACTGATCCCTAGTGACGTTCAACCAACAAAATCCATAATACACACATTGAGACAAGTTGCATTATTAAACAGATTGCAAAGTATAAGTTGACTTTAACAAAACCATGTTAAAGACTGTACATATCCTATAACACCATTAAAAATTTCTCCAGGGAAATTCAACAATGTTTGAAGCACAGACCATTGGCAGTGGTCGGCGACTCAAGGATGCGAGATATCTACAACTTATTGGTTCACCAAGTACGAGAAACTGTTGAACAAGATGGGGAAAAGAAAGCAGTATGCAACTTGTTTGTTCTTAACTTGATTGGTGTAAAATAAATTAAAGTATTTTCTTTGACTAAATATGTTGTGTTCTTGAAATCTAGCATTGGAATCTAAGTTATGAAGAAACACACAATAATTTATCAATAGTAAGGTTTCGGATAATTATTAATAATTCAAATTTACATGATTTGTCATGTATTTACAATGAATTGTTATGTTTGAATTAAAACAATAATTTTTGTATTTTGTAGCATTTCTATTGGATCCCTGAAGTGAATAAGTCAATGGAATATTTATTTAAACATTGGTTAAAGGTATATATTTTAGGGCATAATTAAATAGAATCACATATTTGTTATTTTGTAATTTATATTTCCTTTATTGCTATGTAGAGTAAAGTTGATCGACCAAGTTTTATTGTCGGGGGTGCTTCTCTGGTAATGTCTAACTTTATCTCATGTATTGTTACTTGAATAAAAAGAAATCTTCGACACTGCTGTGCAATAAATACAATATATTGGTTTTTGTTTTTATGTAGTGGACAATAAAAAATAGAGTTGATGCAATTGATGATTATAAAAGTAAGTACAGAATTGATATATAATATGATTTAATAGTACACAAAAAGAGGAAATCAATCAATCAAATTTAAATCAAAAAATAAAATTAATCAATCTGATATTTACTAGGAAATTTAACAAAAGTGAAAAAATTCATGGATGAGCTTGGTACAGTAAATGATGGTGAATTTGAAAAGATGGTCCAAGCTTCGAAAACTTTGAAAATAAAAATTAACCGTGACCAGTTCCCCAAATCACCTGTCATTGTATGGAAGACTGAAGGTAGATATTTGCCGTTTAATTTTTAAGATATACATAGCTATAGCTTGCTCAAGCTTTTATACAGACTGCACATTACAGCAATGTTTAGTTAAACAGGCAAGGCATGTTCACTATGTTTGACTAATTTCAACGCATTTGGCAGTTTCCCAGCTTTTTTCTTTTGCCTTGAAATTTGCACTGCCTCCACAGCACCACATTGTTTCCAATATTTGTCCTTGTTTCCATGCATTTAGAGCCAGTTGTGACAGAATTATTAAGTGAAGCTCGCAAGACAATAACGATTCAAAAGATCAGTGCTTACAATAAAATTGCGGAAGACGTCTGGTAAGTCACATTACCACACTTCCTCTGGTACAGATGGTACATCACCACACATTTCAGAAGTTCTATAGTTATACATAGGTATTGTATGCATTTTGTCCATTCCTCAGGTATAACACATCAGTAAAGATCTTTAGGCCAGGCATGCTGGTAAAAAATGATGAATATTCATCTACAGTTGATGGTCTTCACTATTTGAATGAAGTTGTTGAAATGGTGAGTTTAGCACATGCAAAATTGACACATTTCACTTGTGATTTTTGTCACATGCAAAGTACCTTGATAATCTCCTCCCAGGATTCCATGTCATCTTCACAGAAAACTGTTTCTCCAGATTCCGTATTCCACTCCCTAGACTCCAGGATCCCACTCTGTGGATCCAAATCCTGCTTTCTTGTTCCAAAATTCCACCCCCCAGATTCCACTAGGTACACTCTAGATAGACCCTGTTTTCCAGATTCCACTCCCTGGATTCTGGAACCACCTCAGTCTGGACTTCACACACCACACCCTGGATTCTGCTCCTTAAACTCCAGTTACCCGCCCAGGATTCCGGAATCCACTGTTCAGAATCCAAATTTTGTTGCCTTGTTTCTGGATTCCACTCCCCGTTCATCCAAGTTTCACTTTCTGGATTCCAAATTCCACCTTCAGGGTTCCATATTTCACAAGCTCTGAATCATTGATTCTGTTGGAATTCTGATCCTACTTCATTTGTTTGAAACACTTCTTGCTGCGTGCTCAAGCTCAAGAAAACCTCAGATCTAATGCAGTATATCTTGTTTTTAGGAGCTTGATATATTGCTGAATGTGTTTTGTAATAGATACATCCGACCAGCAGATGCCACATGCTGTGTGCCTCGAGAACATACAACACAGTTACAGTACAATGCAATGGCAGTGTTTGTTGCTTGGTAAGGATGCCATCCCATTGCAATCTTTCTCATTAATTGATCTAAATTGCTCTGGGTAACATCAGGGTAAAATCAGAAATGCTGTACCTTGTATAGTTGTACATACAGTATACGCTAGGGTTAAGGATCCATAAACAAGAGGTTCAACTAGACCCATTTGGTTGGTTTCGGACCAGTTACCTGACTTCTAACAATATCATAATTTCCTTCACCGTTTCTCTTTTAGTACACTGTTGTTCTTGGTCATGTCCCTTTGTCGACGTTGCCGATCGCAACATGTGCCAGAAAAAGGTATCTCATATTTACATTTTCCTTCCTTTCTTTCTTCTCCTTTCTTTTTTCCTTTGTCAATGAACCATCCTTGTTCTTATTCTCAAAGATATTGAAAGCAATGGTGGAAGCCAGAAGTCGACGTGTGCTTGGATCTATTCCGACAACATCTACAGTGTTTTAAAGGCGATGGCAAAGTTAACGCTAATCATGGCGTATTTCTTTATCTGTGACAGGTGAGCTCGCGACTCATACATATCTCGCTTGCTGAACCATGTGTATCTTATTTCTTCTACAAGAACTTCTCTATTAATCCTAGGACATCGGTTTTTATGAAAGAACAAAAACAGTATTCAAACACGGCCTTTTTTATTGTCATACTTGTCTTTGTTCTTCTCGGTGCGTTCACCTGGACACCCGTGAAACAGGTACAGTGCTTACTGTTCTATAGCCTGCTCGCAGACGTTACGTTGTGTCACATACATTGATCTCCCGTGCGTCTGCGAGCAGGCTAACTGTTTTAATGTTGAAGCATTTATATGGCTTGTACGGTACAGTCGTTTATTTGAGAATATTGTAATGGCTATAATTGCTCTAGACACAAGACCCAAAATTAACTGATAACTTGCATCCCCAGCACACAAATGCCATTTCAAAAGCAATTGCCCCTCGACTTTCGTGGTCTTTCTTAATAGCCCTCATCCGGAAGATGGGTCGAGAAAGAACACGAAATTTAGAAAACTGTTTTTTTCGTTTCCTTTTTTCCCAGACGTCGTTCCTTAACCGAGATCAGTCAGACGAATGGAAAGGCTGGGCACAATTATTTATTCTTCTTTACCATTATATTGGAGCTAGTAAGGTATCATCACAACACTGTTCTTACCGCTATGGAATCACCATCGTCTTTTATAACATCGGAACTTTTTTCAGAGTCAAATTACCAAAGTATTTAACCGAAAATGATTCTGGTTTGAATCTTTTCCTTTTCTTATTTTAGGTCATCCCAATTTACGTGTTTATTCGTCTCGTTGTCGCTTCTTACTTATTTATGTCCAGTTACGGCCATTTCACGTATTTCTGGAAAAAAGGCGATTTTAGTTTGTACAGAGTTTGTCAGGTATAATATATGATAATCTGCTAGACTACGAACAGTTCCTTCGTTTTCCTTCGTTTATTTTCATTTTGGGCACGCGAAAAGTCGCCCATTCTGGTGTTTCGAGCGAAACTCCTTGATTCATTCGCTCTGATGAAAGGCTTTCCCTCGAAACTGCAGCGATTTTTTACACTGTTGGTATCAATAGTTCCCTACCTTTTCTGTTTTGACCAAAAGATACACTGTCTATCTACGCAGCACTAGAACTTTTGGGAAAATGAAGGAACTACTCACAGTTCAATTAATTGTAAATAGATCGATCTTTCTATTCGCGCACGGGGTTGAAATGAAGAATTATATTGTTTGTTTGTTTGCTTATTTTTCAGGTTGTGGTTCGTATGAATATATTTGTAGTGATCTTGTGTCTGATCATGGGACGACCTTATCAGTTTTACTATTTTGTTCCTTTGGTAACGTTTTGGTTTTTCGTCTTGTATCTCGTTCTTCTGTTCTATCCTACAGTCACAGCAAAATTAGCTGAAGGAGGTACAGTATTATAAGTAGATGATTATTCTGGTACTTCTTTCACTTCGGAAATGTTTTGGGCGGTCCCCCGATTTACTGCCCACAGTAAACAACTCCAGATATTTCCCTTCTTTGTCTTTTTAGGGGACCCGAAGTATTTATCGTGGATGGCATGTAAACTTGGTCTCATTTTCTTCACCATCTATCTCGTGTGGAGTTCACCGGTAAAGCACAAATTGTAGTATTAATATTGTATACGTATGTATATGATGGCGTAGGTATGTGCGCACACGGTTACCTATTTTTATACTGTCGGGATAATCTTCTGTTCAAACACGGAGACAGACATGCATATCACAAACCACCATGCAAGAACTAGTATACACAAAAGGCAAAACGGGCAGCGGCTTTCTTACTGCGACTTGTATAAGCAAGCTGATAGTCCCAGACTTGTTACAACTTGTGTGAGTCTGATAGATGTAGCATTGGTGTTAGTGTTATTTTCCTAATTCAGTTTCTATTTTCATATCTTCTGCAGCTTGTTTGTCAATGGATTTTCTCCCAGTGGGCCATCAAGGAACTGTTTGTGGATAGAAATGACAGTGTCTATGAATGGATATTCAGATCAAATCTTGATCGTTATGTAAGTTTTGCAACATGCAAACGGATCGGAAGGGAAGGGATGGGAGGAGATATGCAGAAGTAATGGGATGAGATGAAGTGAAGATAGAACTATGTGTTCGAATAGGAATTTGGATGGGGTTGTGGAGGGAGATTCAGATGGAAAGCGGATACGGTTGTGGGGTGGGATAAGGATTGGTGATTTGATTAAGGTGGTGATGGGCTATGGGGGGGGGGGGAATGAGGTCTTATCTGGTGTGAGCTTGGGATAAAATTGATAGCATTTTTGTGCGCTAATGACTTTTTGCGTATTTTCGCAGATTGTTCCATATGGATTGTTGTTTGCCTTTCTCTATCAAGTTGCTGTTAGTCACGGCGTCGTTGCTGACAACAACACCAAACGGTTATTTCCCAGAGCCGTCTCCTATTCAGCGACATTCATTTCTGTTATGGCAATTATGGTGTGTTGCTTTCTTATTATCTTTTCGATTGTTTATCTGTACTGTTGAATATACGCCTTACTTAGGGCCGTTTTCCACTTCAGCCGCATCGTAGCGAAACGTCCGTATTTCATCGTTTCATGAGCACCAAAGCAAGACTGATGACTATCACACAAAAGAAATCGCTACAGTACTGTTGAAGTGGAAAACAGGCTTGGACCTCGATCTAGAAGACTAGATACGATTGTGATTTTGGTGTATGACAATAGTGTTAGCCTTGCGAAATAAGTCCGTTCTAGCCAATCGTATTACAGTATAGTATTCTAAAGTTGCACTGAGATTAAAATACATACACCCATTACTTTTACGTTGTTCTACAACGGCCTTAAGGTATGTTGGCTAACATTGTTGTTACGTTGACAGGGCTACACAATCCAGGCATTCAGTTGCAGAAACAAAGTGGCGTGTAACGCTGTCCACTCCGTCGTCTCATTTTTACCAGTAAGCTTCCTATACATATAGTTGACATGAATATATCCAATGAACACAATCTTGTTTAGATATGCTATGTTTTAAGCATCGCATGTTTTATTTTTGTTTAGGTAACGGCCTTTTTAATGCTGCGTAACGTTAGCGGTTATATGAGGTCACATTATAGTACTTTTTATGCCTGGGTTGGTAAGATTTCATTAGAGGTACGTGGAAGATCACCGTGTACAAACTATATATCACACAACTTTCCATGCGTACGTATTTTTAATAATGGAAATATGGAAATTGGAAAATCTGAGTATTTTGTAGATATTACTCTACATACAGACCTTCCTTTTAAATTATATTCAAAAAAGTTGTGATGCGTATGCGTAGCCAGACCAGCCAGACCTATTAGAAAATAGCTGTCGTTTCGAGTGGGTCTTTCATCAATCGAATGACTGACGATTCGCTCTGATGAAGAAAAACGAAGGGCTTTCGCCCGAATTTACTAGCTATAGTACCCACTGACCTTTCTGCTTTTGGGTTGTAATTTATATACATTCCCTACGCAGCACTACACTTCTTACTTAGCTTTCTTAATTCTAGTTATTCGTTGCACAGTATCATATTTGGCTGGCCAATGATACTAAAGGCTTGCTGGTTCTCATCCCAAATCAACCATTACTCAACATGTTGGTAACTACGTTCATCTTCGTCTGTGTTTGTCACGAAGTTAGCAAAGCAACTGGCGTTTTGACTCAAGCATTAGTAGCCAAGGATGTTCGTGTTATGTTACGTCGGCTCGTAATATTTATCATTATGTTGCTCATTATATGGTGGCATAAGACACACCATGACAAAGGACAACTTCACTAGTCGTCCATGAACTTAATTAATTTAATCCCTAAGATATCTACCATACATGGTTAAACTGCGCATACCCGCGAAGCAAAAAATATTTTCGTCTCATATGAAAGAGCCTTTCAAATAATGAGACATTAATTTACACCTTTCCTTTGATATTACCTGTATAATGTAAATTAATTTCCTCTTATGTAAAAGTAGTAGCGTTCTGGATTCAGGTTGGCCAATGGGTTGGCCTTATTTCGACTAACCCGTCGACGAGTAAAATCACGTATAAAGCGATCACTACTCACATGGGCTCTGCATAGTTTTTTACACCAAGTATAAGGACAAATTAACATCAGTACTAGGACGCAAACCTTATAACTGATTGTCCGTAATATGTGAATGTTTTATTTAAAAGAGTAAAACGAAGAAATTGGAAACAGAGCGTCTATCGTACTGTCTATTTTACGACTTTGTGGGCATACTATACGGTCCGTAGTATACTATCAAATGTACGGGTTGGCAGCTACATAATCTTGTGGTATACCGTAGTATAATTGTAGTATACTGTAGAGTATATAATACTGAATCAAATGCCCCGGTAACTGTAGTATACTATTTGCCCGCGAAGTAGGCGCTTAGGGGGGTAAATGCCCGATGCCCGATCGGTACAGTCTTCGCCTGATGTGGTGATGTTTTTATCGGAGAAATTATCAAAATGAGTGACTTACTTGGTGAATTAGAAGCGTTAGATTTGTCTTATGAAGGGAATTCAAGCATACATTCAGCGTCAGAAGCATCTGGAGTCCTGTCACCTATGGTATAGATGTTTTTCTTTGCTTTAAAACTTTATAAAATCAATTGTGTTCATGTCCTTCTTGGGTCAATCCCGATGAAGATTGACTTTGAGTTCTGTCATTTTTAATTTGTTTATTCTCTTCAACATTATTTATTATGATTATTGTTGTTATATATAAACGTTTGCAATGTTGGAAAGTGGACTTAAAATGTTAGAAGAGGTAGCCATAGTGGTGTATTTGTACTTTAAACTAATTGACAATTTATAGTAATAGTTATAGTTACTAACTTACAGTTAATCCATTCAATTTCATTCAGGCAGTAACATTACGTAATAGAAAGGTTAAACCATTGATACTACATAATAAACATTATAGAGTCCAATGGGTTAAACCTAATGTATAATCAACCCAGAAAGTCAAAAGTGGTGCTTAACCATAACCACCAGTTTGGTCAATTGGGTTATGACCATCACAGCTGGTGGTTAAGCACCACTTTTGACTTTTCGGGTTGATAGACACCACTCCCCTGGCTCGTTTACTTCACCTGGTCAGCGCTGGGTCAGCATTTCAGCAACAGTTCTCTGCACAATATCACGAGTAATCCCCAAAGGATTTTAACTAAAAACTGATATATGGTAACCAATTAATGGTAGTACAATTAGTACCACATTACACCTTCTGCAAGTTAGTTTCAATATTCAAATTTTCTGTTGACAAGTGTATAAAAGCATACTAGCAAATAAAGTTACAGCTTCAATTATGGGAACAATTTAGGGTGTTCTAGAACAAGATTTGCCTCCAGTGACTGTGATGCCAACTTTGGAAAGCATTCTTAGAGAGGTATGTAATACACTTTTCAATATGTTATAATGCATTGAGGGCCAAAAGTATGGAAGAGGCTGTGGTAAGAGAATAAGAAAATATATAGACACTTCCCAAATTTGGTTTCGTGCACCAACACAAAGTATGAAAATGAAGCTGGGAATGAAACTCACCATAATACAATAGATATCATTGCCTGCCTCAATTTCATGCTATAAGCAAATTAGGAAAGTGTTTATTGAAAATTATTTTTAAATTTTTAATAATAGGAAGATGATATCGGTGATGTTGACTTCAGTACGTCTATCAACTTGGATGATATTCTCAATGAAAAAAAGCCAGATAAGAAGCCAACTAGGTAGCAATGAATTGTAGATTGATGTTGAGTTGGTTACTGTCAGTAGTAATATGATCTTAAAATTGTATTATTTTAGCCAGAGAAAGACAACAAGTAGTACATATGGTTCAATATTACGCCATGTTCTCTTGAGAAAGGTCTCAGCACAAGTGCAATCTGCATCAGTATGTACAAAATTGTACTTCATGTTACTTTCTCAATGATCCTTTTATGATAGACTATATCACCAGTAATCTTAACTCAGGGTTACAATTTTGTAGAGTCGAATTGAAGCTGGTTTGCCTACTGCAATGGTATAAATTAAAAGTTATCTATTAATGTGCATTGCATTTGATTGTTTGACTTTATTTACCAATTGAAATAGAGTAATTGATATAGTAATGATTTTTGAAAAATCTACAATCCTAGGCTGTTTCATCTGTTATTGCTGTGGGTACATCTCATGGGATTGTTCTGATTTTTGGTAAAATTATAATATTTTTTGTATATTTTGTACAGTAATAAACTGATCCATTTGATGCATTATTAATGGTGGTCTATTTTACGGTAATCATTCATTTAATAGATACAAAACAGTCACTTCAGTTAGTACTTGGGACAACAGCACAAGGTAAAATGTATATTTAATTAATTGGGAGAATTGTAGTCTAAAGTTATATAGGTGGTAATGGTTATGTTGGTTATTCTTATGGTGGAAATGGTGGTGATGGAGTGGTCAGATGGTGCTGATGATGACCATACTACTGTCATGATGACAGTAACTGGTGGTGATGTCATATGTAATTAAGATACAGCATAAGAATATGGTGATACATTATGTACTTTTCAGGAGCTGAATATGGTGCCGTTACTGCATTAGGAATTAATACAACCACTACAAGATTACTTTGTGGTCATGCCAAAGGCCAGGTAAATTATGTAAATTTTGCAAAAAAGTGCACTCCTTGTGACCACACTCTATTCTAACAATTCCTGATTTTGATTGTCCAATCTAGATTACAATGTGGGACCTGTCTTCTGGCAAGTGTGTTCGTACCATCACAGATGCTCATCCTCCTGGAAGTGCCGTTCTCCATGTCTTGGTATGTTTTATGTTTAATCTTTAATTATTGCTAATGGGGTATAAAATATCATTTCAAAAATTATTGTCCAACTTCTTTTTTCAGTTTACTGATGATTTGACAGAGGCTGTATGTAGTGACAGTGGTGGGTCAGTCTTCTTTTTATTATTCAAGTAAGTCTGGAAATAATGCTTGGTTAACAGTACATGTTATATGTGTCACCATCACAACAAACCACCAGCATCACAATCACCACCACTGCCATCACCATTTAGCAAATTATGGTAAAATACTATCATGGTAAGATTACTACTTCTGCTTGTAGGAAAGTTATTGGGATGCGCTCCTATGAATCACAGGTGGTCTTTTCAGGGAGGTATGAATTTCTATACCTGGTGAAAGAAGATTGTATTTTAAATATATGTTTTTTCTTTCTTCTTGTTATGTTGAAAAAACCCTTGCCTGTTATTGTTCATTTACAGCCGGGGTGAGGTGTGTGTTGTGGAACCATTACATTTTGTAAGCTTGAAGAAAGACCATCCATTATGTGAAAGGTCACTCCTTGCTTTAGCCACTCTAACCAAGGTAGATCTCAAGCCTTCAAGAAAATGCATTTGCTACTAATATGTCTAATCTGGATTTTGAAAAATTATCATTTTCTTTTCATTTACATAGTACTTTGTATTAAATAGGTCCTGGTTATTGCACTGAAACCAAACTTTCAAGTTGTATTTACACATAAATTGAAGGTACACAAGTAGTTATAGTTATGTTTTCCATATGAGTTGCTGCTTCATAACATCTGGTACATTACATAATGTGGAAATAATATTTTTCTGTATATTAGGGTAGTCCTTCCAGTTTGCCTCTGCTTGCTTGGTACTATGCTGTCATACAGGTGTCTGACTCAACAAGAGTTATTGATCCAGTAAGTTTTTGTGTTTATACTGCAGTGCAGCATCACAAGTCATATCAAATGTCCAGGAATGTTCTATATCATGCAGCTCTGCAGTATAGTTATTTTAATTTTACTTAATTTTCAGGTTCTTGCCTTTGCAAGAGAATCTTCTATTTACTTCTACCGAGTAAGTGTGGTTGAAGTAAAGTATATTTATATTTCAATATAATGGGATAATCAGGATTATATAACCCTAAAGTATGATTTGTGACTGTTCATCTGTCATATAGGCTTATGATGCTGGAGAAAATGAAATAATGTTTACAAAACTGAGAGAAATTCAAACTGATTTTAAGATCATTTCCCTTCATGTAAGTAATGATAATTATTCATCAGTGAACTCGATCTTATATCTTGCTACATATGTACATTTTATGTGCATTATATATTTCTCTATTTTCATCTCATTTTATTATTACTCATATTATATCCATGATGTTTTATTTCATTTCATTTTCAACTTCACTAGTGGCTTGATGGACAACTCATGGCCATTGTTGATAGTCTTGAAAGAATTCATTTGGTGGATGTTAAAACAGGGGAAATGTTAGAGGTCTTGAGATCTAAAATGTTTTCTTAATAATAACTGTATATGGTTACAAATATATATTAAATAATTTGCAAATTGTCCACTCAGACCTGTTGATAGGTTGAGCTAAAAGCCAAGCTGACTTCTCTTACAGTCAATGGATCTTGACAGTGTGCAGCTTGTTTACAGCAGCAGTTTCTTTAAATCTCTGTCAAATGGTGGAAATGTCAGTGAGGCTCTGGTACGTATTGCCCTGGCTATATTTCCAACATTTCTTTTCTTATTTATGTAATGTAACAACAGTAGTACATGTCAAAAGGATTTATCAGTTTGACGATCTCTATTTTTAATTGTGTTTTAGGCTCTTGCAAGTGAGCACTCCTGCTATCAATCTGTTATCAGCTTTAACTCTCAGCTTTTCCTGCTTGGAAGAAATGTATGTTCAATTGGTACCCTGCTTCCCCTTCCTCTCTCTTCAATCCTAGCCCTTCTCCACCCATTCCTTCTCTCTAGCTCCTTCCCATTGTTCTCTTCCCCCCAACCCTCTACCCCACCACCCGACTCCCCTCTCCCTTTCTTGACTTAAGCAAACTCTTTTCAACTTTTAGTCTATTCATGTATTCACAATCAGAACATGGAATGATGTAAGTTAACTTTTTCATTTGGTATTTATTTTGGTATTTTATAATATTTCAACCTTGTCATGTTCAACCTTAACCTCAATTTCTTACAATTTCCTCCCAAATTGCTCACGATGTATGTATACACTACTTGTATCTACTGTATAGAGAATTGAAGTCTTTGTGAAGAACAACAATTTTGTTGGAGCATTGAAGCTGGCATGGTCTTTTTATAATGGAACTGCACGGGGTGTCCTGGGTGAGTCATCATGTCAGCTGATTGAACAGAGTAATTATAGATGTGTACACCATTTGCAAGATCAGATTCGGTCTTAATTTAATGTTGTTTTATGTTAGGTTTATATGGAAGTAAACAAGAGAAAATGCAAGTTGTAGCTGACACAGTAAGTGAACTAAGAGTCACTTAGTTTTCCCAAGAAGGTTGTATTTTTTTGGGAGGGCAAGTTTGGTACTATTGGATGCATGTCACATAACTGTAAAAACATTAAATGTTTTAGATTGAAGATGTCATCCAAAAGTTTGTGGGCACTTTGATGTTAAAATTGAACACTGAAACTGATGAACAAAATTTACGCAAATATTTCATGGTAGTACAATGCTATACCACAAAGTTAAGGAGATCTTATTACAAAGCAGCTTTCCTAACATGTAATTTTCCAATTAGGAAAACATCCCTGTTTGCATTGAATATTGCTTGGCAATTGACAGATTGTAAGTCAGAATAAGAGTTGTTGTACTGCTGCATTTCTAAGAGGTTGAAATCACCTGAAACCTATTGTGGTACTTGTCTTTCAGGGAACTGTTGTTTAACAACATTTACGAGAAATTTTCTGTAGTTGACCTGACCAGAGATATTTTCTTGGAAAGTTTGCAATCCTATATTGAAGAGGACAGGTAGGTACATTGACGTAATAGTACCAGATGATACCATACAATGCACCATGATATCATATTACGTACCATATACATACAATTCCAATACTAAAAGCATACCATACTATGCCAAACTGTGCCACCTATGCCATATTGTAAGAAATCATGTCCTATTATACCATACAACACCATGCTATAATATGCTACCATACCACTCACATACTATACCATGCCGTGCCATGCACCATAAACTATACCCTATAAAAGATACTGGTCTGAACACCAATCTGTTTGTCTATTAGGCTGGTATCTTTGACTCCTATTGTCATGAAAGACTTCGTAGGTATGTCTTGAGTCTGACCAAGGCTAGCCTGAAAAGCAACCACAAGCTAACCAAATAATGCAATCACTTCTTCATATGATACATACCTTATCAAGAAAGAGATATCTCTTTTGATACAGGTCATTATCGAAAGCAGGAAAGACTAAAGGAGGTTGAACGTTGCCTTGTTCATTTGGATTTAGTCAACCTTGATATTGACCAGGTACTAAAAAATAGGTTAGCTTGATGTACATGTGTGTATGCAACCAATCAGGCTGCCTTGCTTTTATGAAGGTTTTATAATGATGTCTTGCAGACTGTGAAACTGTGTTGGAAATATGAGCTCTATGATGCTGTTATTTATGTTTATAATCGTGGAATGGCGGACTATGGCACTCCTCTTGAAGTACGTGATACTACACTGGTCAATGGCAGCATGGAGTTCTTTGTGCAATCACCTGATATTCCAAGTGCATGACTGTATGTTATTCTTATATTTCAGGAGTTGTTGGGCATTCTCAAAAAGTCTTGGGATTCTGAAAACCTACTTAATGGTAAGAAAAAGTTGAAGAGAAAATGAAAACGTTGCATGTGAAGTACAGTATAGTCAAGCTGGATGAGTTTTTGACCTTTGTTGAAAACAAGACTCAAAGTGTGTGTTACAAAGTGATGTAATTCAAACGTGTTTTTTGACATGTAGAAACAGCTCAAGAACTTGGCAATAAACTGCTTGTTTATATCAGTAGCTGTTTTGCGGGTAGAGCCTATTCTGTTGGAAATATACCTGACGAACTGGTTGAAGCTGTTCGGTCACTGGTAGGTGTTTTTCTACTACTGTCGAAACTTGAATATCATGATTGATGCAAAGGCATTCGCAATAGACGTACAGTACATCCATTGAACAATATGCTTGTACTTTATAAAAGGTACCCCTTTTTCTAAGTCTTTTGTTTTCTTTTCTATATACTGTGACAGACCGCGGATATAATTTTAAGAAAAGATGAAACTTCAAATGGTTAGCATTGCTTTTTAAGAACAAAAAGCTGGCAAAAAAAATATGTAATTATAGTATTACTTATTACTGTTTACTAAATTTCAGATGAAGCGTACCCCAACGTGAAAATATTGCTCAAATTTGATACTGCAGAATTCCTGAATGTTTTATCGCTGGTGAGTAGCATTTTCTTTCCAAATATGTCGATTGATCACTGTAATAACTCTTGTAGTGCTTGTTCTATTGTATAGGCGTTTGAGGAAATTGAGTTTGATGAAGATTGTGGGTAAGTAATGATGAGATTGGTGAATGATGGAGATAAGGATAGGGTGGCGGTGGTGGTTATAGTGATGGCGGTGGTACGTGGTGGTGGTAGGTAGCATTGGTGATGAGGATAATGGTGTT